>JAQNDB010004121.1:0-25471 GCA_029204045.2 Tillandsia leiboldiana | reverse complement strand
TCGATTGCGTTAGGTCAGAGGAGGCGACCAAAAAGGCGGATGGCGATCAGTAACAATATCCCCAACCTACGGGATTTGGCGGTCAAGTAAGGAGAGAAAGGGAACCCATACAGGAGCGTACTCCTCGGGGATAACCAAGCGCGAAGGGCGAGGACTATGGCCTGGGTGGATCGACGGGCAAAGGTGGGCGCATCCCTCTATCTCTTCCCTCGCGAATCAAGGTGAGTTTTTGGGGGTTTCTTGATTTGCGTAGTTTTCTTTTACAATTTGGTTTTGGGAGTTGTTTGGATGGGGCTCACCGCGCCGCGTCGCTATGGGCGAGGCGGATGCGCCACGCGCGGCGGACCAGGTGGAGCGCCCCGCTCGCTCATGGCCGTGCGGGGCCGCCCGCAGGTGGGGCGCCGCGCGGGTCGCCCGCACCGCGGGCAGCGCGCCCGCGCGGCTCGTGGCCGCGCGGGGCCGCCCGCAGGTGGGCGCCCGCGCGGTGCTAGTGCCGCGCGGGGTCGCCGGCACCCAGGGCAGCGCGCCCGCGCGGCTCGTGCCCGCGCGGGGGCCGCCGCAGGTGGGGCGCCTGCGCGGGGTCGCCGCACCCACGGGCAACGCGCCCGCGCGGGCTGGTGCCGCGCGGGGTCGCCCGCACCGCGGGGTAGCGCGCCCGCGCGGCTCGTGGCCACCCGGGGCCGCCGCAGGTGGGCGCCCGCGCGGGCTGGTGCGCGCGGGTCGCCCGCACCGCGGGCAGCGCGCACGCGCGGCTCGTGGCCGCGCGGGGCCGCCCGCAGGTGGGGCGCCCGCGCGGGCTGGTGCCGCGCGGGGCCGCCCGCACCCGCGGGCAGCGCGCCCGCGCGGCTCGTGGCCGCGCGGGGCCGCCGCAGGTGGGGCCGCCCCGCGGGGCTGGTGCCGCGCGGGGTCACCCGCACCCGCGGCAGCGCGCCCGCGCGGCTCGTGGCCGCGCGGGGCGCCCGCAGGTGGGGCGCCCGCGAGGGCTGGTGCCGCGGGGTCGCAGCACACGCAGGCAGCGCGCCCCGCGCGTGGGGTCGCGCGGGGCCGCCGCCACCGCGGCGGGTTGGGGCCGCGCGGGGCTGTCCGCAGGCGGAGTGTGCGCCGCACGGGTCTGTGCCATGCGGGGAACGTTGCCACGCGGAGTCCGGGGATCACGTCGGTCGTCTTGTTGTCGGCCTGGAGTCTGTCGGGGTTCGGATTCTTAGTCTTGACTATCCTTGTTCCTTCAGGAGTGCAGGACATTGTAGGCGACAGGCGCACGGTCACGGAAGGGCGAGGCCGGACGACACGCACGAGGTGGGTACTTCGCCGGGGATTTTGGGGATAGGCATATATCGATAGAATAACATGTTTGGGAAAAGGTGAATAGTATGTGGCCCAAATAATTATCTAACTAACCCTGTTGCACTGTTTTTACTTATTGTTGAATATGAGGCTCTTGTTTGCTACACGCCAACGGCGGTTTGGCCACGCAAGGGTGTGCTTTTCCGGAAAAGTGGTACGCTGACCCGTGTATCCCACATGATGGTGACGTAAGAACGGGGGCCCTCGTGGGGTGGGGGGTGTGAGCGGTGATGCCGGGCGGGTGCTCGGCGGCCGAGGCAGGTGCTCGACGGGGGGACACCGGGGCAGGTGCTCGGTGTGGTTGTCGGGAAAGGTGCCCCGGTTTTGTTTGGTACGGGGTTTAGTCACGGTTGTTTGTACTTGAGGAGGAGGACGTTGCTCCGGTCACGTGGTTTGCGTACTTTTAGCCTTTTTGATACTATGTTATTTCTAGTCACGACTTCCCACTCCGTGACAGGTTCGTCCAGGGGCGAGTGCTAGGGCGCTGGATGAGACCGCGAGGTGCTGTCTGACTTCTAAGAGAATCAGATACAGTGACTTTCCTTCCTTTGTTCTTTTTTATTCATGTTAGTTAGTTGTGGATTGCGATTGCCCCCGTGGGTCGATGTAGATGTTGATTCTTCCTTCATAATTGCCGAGTGAATGTCGTTCCTTTTCTTTACTTGGCCGTCTTAAACTACAAAACAACAAAAAAACAAGAAACCGTTTGCGAAAACCATTTTTAAAACGTGGGTGTCGTGTGGACACCATTTTTTAAACCCTGTGGTTTATCCTTTCGAACCGACGGCCTCTTTATCATTTGTGGAAAACAGTATTTTAGGCGTTGTGAATGGTTGTATGTGTTTGAGACTCCAACTAATGTGGTTAAAGGTGTATGTGATGTACTTTGTGATGTACTTTGTGATGTACTTTGTGATGTAACTTTGTAGTTGAGACGCCGTGCATATACAAGGAGACTCTGCTGTTTGCAGAGTGAATTTGTATATGCGGCGGGTCGGGGCGCGCACGTGGGGAGTAATTGTTTTCAAGAAAAAAAAAAATGTTACGCTGATTCGGGAGCATCGGTGGCTCTCCTTCCGCGTTTGAACCCCGGGGCGTGACAATAGGATTCTTCGAAAAGAGAAGAAGAACAACGAGGGACAAATCTAGTGCTCAAATGCGAGAGATTTTGGCCTATATCAACGGGTGTCCCAACAAAAATCCGTCCAAGAAGAAGGTAATGCAAGCCGTCACGTGGGATGAATCTTCCTCTCTGAAGGTTGATCTTGTGCTTAGGAAAAACGTACGGAATTCTTGGTCCCACAACTTCACCATCGTGTGCTTGTCAGCGACTTACCTCCGGTTTGTTATGTCTCTCCTTGCAATGAAAAAATATGTCGGATGATAAACCAAGCGATTCGAAAGTGAAGATTTGGTCACGCATCAACCAACTTGTTACGGGGACTCAAAAAAATTGGCGAAAGCATAAACCAGAGTTGAGGAGGTAGAGTTATTATGGATCCACAAGGATCTAAATAGGTACTATCAAACAACTAGAGGGGGGGTGAATAGGTGTAATATAAAAACTCAATCTCAGTGCAAAATAAAAAACCAATGCGGAAAATAAAAACAGCACACCGAGATTTACGTGGAAACTCCAATCCAGGGAAAAAACCACGGGACCAACACAATAACATCCACTAAGAATAGAAGAATAACAAGGTGATTACCGACTCCACGGACTCAACCCTCCTTCAGCTTCTTCGGACCTTGCGCTGACCGGTGGATATCCACGCAATAACAATCCCTAAGAAAAGAAGAATAACAAGGTGATTACCGTCTCCACGGATTAACCCCTCCTTCAATTTCTTGGACCTCGCGCTCCACCGATTTTGCACGTCCACTGCTCACGTTCGAATCCACGAACGCACGCTTCGAATCCACGAAACGCCTTTAGCACACGAATCCACGATGCCACGTCGAATCCACGACGCAACTCAGTCGATAGAATATTGACTTCGATGGTGATCCTTTGCTTAGATTCTCAATGAGGAACCGTAGAAGAAATCTCTAAGCAAAGATTAGATCAATCGACCAAAAGATATGTTCTTGAAAGAACCATCGAATTGACCTAAAAGAGGCTATAAAGAAGAACGATGAAAACCTAGCCTCTAGGGTTGCTCTCAAGAGTGTTATAAAAAGATCGGCCGTAGCTCCCACGTTTTTGAGAAACCCTAAACGTTATTTATAGTTTAGAAACCTTTGGAAAGAGATAAGAATCAAAAAATACCTTATCTGGAAATTTTCAGGACGGCGATCCGGATCGGATTTACTGCGATCCGGATCGTCGTAACGAGATTGACGATTCCAGAAATACCAGGTTCGGGATCGGATCGCATTGCCCGATCCGGATCGTTCATACAAATCAGAAAACTTAACATTCGGGATCCGGATCGGAAATTGCATGGATCCGGATCGAAGTCTTGTATGAAGCAACAACCTTCGGGATCCGGATCGTTGGCTCTGATCCGGATCCTGAACAAGTCCGAACACCAGTTTTTGATATTATGCAATTAAAAGTTCATCCAAGTGTTTCTACACTATAAGAAAGTATTCGGATCACCACAATTATTTAGTTAAACATACCTGATCCTCTTGAATACTTTCTTCTTGAGATTGATGTAACTGATCCACAATTCTTCAACTTCAATCTTCAAGACTCAAGACACTGAGTGTCAAATTGAGCTCTTGTTGAATCTTCTCTAAGTCTTTGATTGCTGATTGACAATTTGATCCCTTTAAGACTCCGACTCAACTCACTGACTTGACTCACGAAATATGCCAATACCAAAATGCCGTAACAATCTCCCCCTTTGGCAATTTCGTGACAAAACCCAAAAATACATAAAAGCGCTCAAGTCACTCATCTTAAACCAAAAAATCGAAACTCAATGTCATCACCAAAACATTGATTTCTTTGCGTGAAAGATCCAATAAATACAAATTACATTTGAACCAAACAGTCCTAGAACATACTCTATGACTTAGGACTTGGAGTCTTAAAGTGATGTAATTCCTGCAAAACAAAACTCCAAACAAAATCAAACGTTAGTCGTTAGAAATTAAAATCCTACATTTGATCGTCTTCCTTTTGGTTCTTTGTTTTTCGGCTCTTTCAATTTTTCTTTGTCTCCCCCTATCTTGAGCATCTCTAACATGTTTTCCATGTTCTCATGTTTGAGCATCTATGTTCTCCCCCTTTGTGATACGATCATCATTTTCCGTTCTCCCCCATTTTTTCATTTTCGTTTGTACTCTCTTGATGATCTCATCTCCGTCATTTCTCTTCTCCCCTTTTTGTCACAAATTGTCAAACAGTGAACATACTAGACAAAAGGAAATCACTAACAATATTAGTTCATAGAGAAAGAGAGATAAAAGCTCAGTTCTGGTATATAACAAAAATGCAGATTCGTACCTATACCAGAAAGCAAAAATCAAATAATTTCTTGAAACAAATCCAGATTTTAGAATCTTTTCAAATACCGATTTGTATTCCATCAAGAAATCAATTTAAGTGCTTTAAACAGTGAATTCACACAGATGTCATTCAATCCAATTAATTTCACAAAATTAAAAAGATTTACTCCAAAATCATGAAAAATAAAGGTAAAACATTATAAACGTTTTCATGTTATATTCATCAAACACAAGTCATCAAAAATAATCTTGAGATCCAAAGTCTATCAAGATGTAACGGATTTACAAAGATGACTTACAGAGATTTCCAAATGACATCAATTTGATTTCTTACCCTTTCAAATTTGAGATAAGCACTAAAATACCTAAGGGTGGCTCTTTGAGCATCTTTCAACTATTCCACCTTTACCAACCAGGAGATTGTTCAAATATAAGAGTTTTGCATATAAATCTCCAAATGCTTCAACTAAAGATTTTCTCATAAAATACTATCAAGCATCCATAACATGTGGTAGCTTCACACACAAACCGGACGACCGGGGTGGCAGCTTTCCAGCATGTGGTGGTAGTTTTCACACTCCTTTCGGATGTAACTCTTTCCACATCTTTCAATTCAATTATTTACCCTTGTAAGAATGCAATCTCTTACGTGAAAGAATTAAATCCCAAATTTTAGTCTATCGGTTGTCTCACGTTTATCACAATGAATTCACACAACCGAGATAGATTAAGCATCTAAAGATCACACATGATTTCTAAAATTTGATGCTTATAATATCAAAAACTCTATAATGAAGTATCTTCAAGATTATGATTATGGAGTAAAGTTGATAATCCATATAAAATTAATTTGGAGTGAATGAAAGTGAAGCCCTTTTCATTCAATGCACTTGTTCATTAAAAACCCTTTTGTTCAAAAACAAAGTATAAAAACGAAGAGCATTGAAAACATGTAATGCAAAGATTAAGAAAGATATGAAGGGAAAACCAATCAAAGCATTACATACAGTCATAAGCTATTTAGAACTTAAGACAAGGAAAGATATCACCTTTCCGAATCCAAAATCGCTGGATTTGGGTTGTCTTGATTCGTTGTGGCGGGGGTTGTCCGCTTTGACTGTTGATCCACCTTAGGTCTTTGCCTCGCAATGATCCACTTGTATGATTGATGATGTGGCTCGGACCTTTGGTGGGTTGAGTGAACTCCTTTGACTTGATGTGTCTTTTGATTCCGTTGAGTTCGCTCCGTAGATGAAGTTGCCGAAGATTTTTCTTTTCTTTTTCGGGCAATCCTTCACCAAATGTCCTTCAAGTCCACATAAGGTGACAAGTTCTTCCTTTCAATTTCATTGTGGAACTTGAAGCATGCACAGTTTGGTTCTTTTTGAATCCCAAACCAACCTGCTTGTTTGACCTAATCCGGACATACACTCAAGTTTCTTGGAACCGGTTGAAAGCCTTTGTATGTCGGATTTAAGTTGATGAACTTGCTTGGTCAATGCTTGGTTGGTGACATGAATTTCCTCAAACTGTTTTTCTAGAAAATCAATCTTGTTAATATGGGAATTAACGACCGTTTCCGATTGATTATCTTTCTTGGAGGATTTTATTATTATTCAATAAAAGCTCTCGTTCCTCCTCGAGATCATGAAGTTTGATCTTTAAAGCATGATTCTCGTCTTGATTCTCAAGTCGTTGCTTTCTCAACTTCTTGATATGTTGGCCATCTTCTTAGATTCCGCAAGAAGTTGTTGATATGCCTCAACGAGTTCTTCCTCGTCCGACTCCCCCTCACTTGATGACTCTCCGGGTTGTTGATGTTTCATACAAAATCAAAGGAGTAGAGTCAGTGACTAAAGATGATAAACAATTATTAGAAGAGGGAAAATGAGAGGCATGAGAAGCAACGATTTTTTCCTCTTTACTTGAGGTCGATTCATTAGAAGTAGAATCGTCCCAAGTTTTCGGCAAAGCCTTCTTTTATATGATTTCTAGAAGGACAATCCATTGAAAAATGGCCGTAGCCTTTGCATCGATAGCATTGGATTCCCCTTCGAAATCATCTTTCTTTCTTTAGAAGGTTTTGCAAAGCTTTTGAGTTTAGAGGATTTAGAACCCGATGATCCTTTAGAGGTTTCGTGGATGAAGATCCATCGGTTCGATTCTTCCAAAATTTCCGACGAAATTTCTTTACGATCCGCGCCAATTGTTCTTCAAAATCGGCAAAAGAGATTTCATCGTCGGAACTTGATTCGCTATCTTCTTCTTTGTTGATTTGAATGCAATACCTGTAAGCTTAGAAGAAGACTTGGAAGAAACTTGATTAGTAGGAAAAGTCATCATAAGTTTGCAAAGCACCTACTAATTCCTCTACACTCATCTCATCCGGATGACTAACGGTTTCAATGGCGGTAACCTTTGCCCTAAACCGTTCCGGAAGAGTCCGAAGTATCTTTCTTACAATTTTCGACTCCGGGATCTTTCTCCTAAATTAGCACATGTATTTATACATCTTGAAGTCTAGTGTAATAATCTGTAAACAATTCATGCTCTTCCATATGAATAGAGTCAAATTGACTTGTAAGCATCTGGAGCTTTTGAATTTTTACAAGATTAGTACCCTCATGTGTAATTTTGAGAATATCCCAAATTTCCTTCGCGGTTTCACACGCGGAAATTCTTGTGAACTCAGTCGAGGAAAGAGAATTAAATAAAGCGTTCATACCTTTCCCATTGTAAGAAGATCTTTCAAATTCCTCTTTGGACCATCTAGAGCGAGGTTTTGGGGTAGTAGAATTTCCTACTTCCTCAACAGGATGCACCCAACCGCATTCCACGGATTGCCATACTCGCTCATCAATTGCGATGAGAAAAGCTCTCATCCGCACTTTCCAATAAGCATAATTAGTCCCATCAAAAAGAGGAGGTCTATAAATATTACCACTTTCACCCACATGATAGATAAACCTAAAACCCTCTCTGATACCAATTGTAGAGTTATTATGGATCCACAAGGATCTAAATAGGTACTATCAAACAACTAGAGGGGGGGTGAATAGGTGTAATACTTAAAAACTCAATCTCAGTGCAAAATAAAAACCAATGCGGAAAATAAAAAACAGCACACCGAGATTTACGTGGAAACTCCAATCCAGGAGAAAAACCACGTAAATCTCGGTGTGCTGTTTTTATTTTCCGCATTGGTTTTTATTTTGCACTGAGATTGAGTTTAATATTACACCTATTCACCCCCCTCTAGTTGTTTGATAGTACTATTTAGATCCTTGTGGATCATAATAACTTACAATTGGTATAGAGAGGGTTTTAGGTTTATCTATCATGATGGGTGAAAGTGGTAATATTTATAGACCTCCTCTTTTTGATGGGACTAATTATGCTTATTGGAAAGTGCGGATGAGAGCTTTTTCTCATCGCAATTGATGAGCGAGTATGGCAATCCGTGGAATGCGGTTGGGTGCATCCTGTTGAGGAAGTAGGAAATTCTACTACCCCAAAACCTCGCTCTAGATGGTCCAAAGAGGAATTTGAAAGATCTTCTTACAATGGGAAAGGTATGAACGCTTTATTTAATTCTCTTTCCTCGACTGAGTTCACACGAATTTCCGCGTGTGAAACCGCGAAGGAAATTTGGGATATTCTCAAAATTACACATGAGGGTACTAATCTTGTAAAAATTCAAAAGCTCCAGATGCTTACAAGTCAATTTGACTCTATTCATATGGAAGAGCATGAATTGTTTACAGATTATTACACTAGACTTCAAGATGTAATAAATACATGTGCTAATTTAGGAGAAAAGATCCCGGAGTCGAAAATTGTAAGAAAGATACTTCGGACTCTTCCGGAACGGTTTAGGGCAAAGGTTACCGCCATTGAAACCGTTAGTCATCCGGATGAGATGAGTGTAGAGGAATTAGTAGGTGCTTTGCAAACTTATGAAATGACTTTTCCTACTAATCAAGTTTCTTCCAAGTCTTCTTCTAAGCTTACAGGTATTGCATTCAATCAACAAAGGAAGAAGATAGCGAATCAAGTTCCGACGATGAAATCTCTTTTGCCGATTTGAAGAACAATTGGCGCGGATCGTAAAGAAATTTCGTCGGAAATTTTGGAAGAATCGAACCGATGGATCTTCATCCACGAAATTCTAAAGGATCATCGGGTTCTAAATCCTCTAAACTCAAAAGCTTTCAAAACCTTCTAAAGAAAAAGAAAAAGATGATTTCGAAGGGGAAATCCAATGCTATCGATGCAAAGGCTACGGCCATTTTCAACGGATTGTCCTTCTAAGAAATCATATAAAAAGAAGGCTTTGCAAGCGAAAACTTGGGACGATTCTACTTCTAATGAATCGACCTCAAGTAAAGAGGAAAAAATCGTTGCTTTCATGCCTCTCATTTTCTCTTCTAATAATTGTTTATCATCTTTAGTCACTGACTCTACTCCTTTGATTTTGTATGAAACATCAACAACGGCGGAGAGTCATCAAGTGAGGGGGAGTCGGACGAGGAAGAACTCGTTGAGGCATATCAACAACTTCTTGCGGAATCTAAGAAGATGGCCAAACATATCAAGAAGTTGAGAAAGGCAACGACTTGAAATCAAGACGAGAATCATGCTTTAAAGATCAACCTTCATGATCTCGAGGAGGAACGAGAGCTTTTATTGAATAATAATAAAATCCTCCAAGAAAAGATAAATCAATCGGAAACGGTTCGTTAATCCACTATTGACAAGATTGATTTCTAGAAAAACAGTTGAGGAGATTCATGTCACCAACCAAGCATTGACCAAGCAAGTTCATCAACTTAAATCCGACATACAAAGGATTCAACCGGTTCCAAGAAACTTGATTGTATGTCCGGATTAGGTCAAACAAGCAAGGTTGGTTTGGGATTCAAAAAGGACCAAAACTGTGCATGCTTCAAGTTCCACAATGAAATTGAAAGGAAGAACTTGTCACTTATGTGGACTTGAAGGACATTTGGTGAAGGATTGCCCGAAAAAGAGAAAGAAAAATCCTTCGGCAACTTCATCTACGGAGCGAACTCACGGAATCAAAAGACACATCAAGTCAAAGGAGTTCCCTCAACCCACAAAGGTCGAGCCACATCATCATCATACAAGTGGATCATTGCAGGCAAAGACCTAAGGTGATCAACAGTCAAAGCGGACAACCCCCGGCCACAACGAATCAAGACAACCCAAATCCAGCGATTTTGGATTCGGAAAGGTGATATCTTTCCTTGTCTTAAGTTCTAAATAGCTTATGACTGTATGTAATGCTTTGATTGGTTGTTCCTTCATATTGTCTTAATCTTTGCATTACATGTTTTCAATGCTCTTCGTTTTATACTTTGTTTTTGAACAAAAGGATTTTTAATGAAACAGTGCATTGAATGAAAAGGGCTTTCACTTTCATTCACTCCAAATTATTTTATATGGATTATCAACTTTACTTCATAATCATAATCTTGAAGATACTTCATTATAGGAGTTTTTGATATTATAAGCATCAAATTTTAGAAATCATGTGTGATCTTCAGATGCTTAATCTATCTCGGTTGTGTGAGTTCTTTGTGATAAACATGAGACAACCGATTGACTAAAATTTGGGATTTAATTCTTTCACGTAAGAGATTGCCTTCTTACAAGGGTAAATAATTGAATTATGAAAGATGTGGAAAGAGTTACATCCGAAAGGAGTGTGAAAACTACCACCACATGCTGGAAAGAGCGCCACCCCGGTCGTCCGGTTTGTGTGTGAAGCTACCACATGTTATGGATGCTTGATAGTATTTTATGAGAAAATCTTTAGTTGAAGCATTTGGAGATTTATATGCAAAACTCTTATATTTTGAACAATCTCCTGGTTGGTATAAGGTGGATAGTTGAAAGATGCTCAAAGAGCCACCCTTAGGTATTTTAGTGCTTATCCTCAAATTTGAAAGGGTAAGAAATCAAATTGATGTCATTTGGAAATCTCTGTAAGTCATCTTTGTAAATCCGTTACATCTTGATAGATTTGGATCTCAAGATTATTTTTGATGACTTGTGTTTGATGAATATAACATGAAAAACGGTTTATAATGTTTTACCTTTATTTTTCATGATTTTGGAGTAAATCTTTTTAATTTGTGAAATTAATTGGATTGAATGACATCTGTGTGAATTCACTGTTTAAAGCACTTAAATTGATTTCTTGATGGAATACAAATCGGTATTGAAAAGATTCTAAAATCTGGATTTGTTTCAAGAAATTATTTGATTTTTGCTTTCTGGTATAGGTACGGAATCTGCATTTTTGTTAATACCAGAACTGAGTTTTTATCTCTCTTTCTCTATGAACTAATATTGTTAGTGATTTCCTTTTGTCTAGTATGTTCACTGTTTGACAATTTGTGACAAAAAGGGGGAGAAGAGAAATGATCGGAGATGAGATCATCAAGAGAGTACAAACGAAAATGAAAAAATTGGGGAGAACGGAAAACTGATGATCGTATCACAAAGGGGAGAACATAGATGCTCAAGAACATGGAGCCACATGGAAAACATGTTAGAGATGCTCAAGATAGGGGAGACAAAGAAAAAATGAAAGAGCCGAAAACAAAAGAACACAAAAGGAAGACGGATCAAATGTAGGATTTTTAATTTCTAACAACTAACGTTTGATTTTGTTTGGAGTTTTGTTTTGCAGGAATTACATCACTTTAAGACTCCAGTCCTAAGTCTAGAGTATGTTCTAGGACTGTTTTGGTTCAAATGTAATTTGTATTATTGGATCTTTCACGCAAAGAAATCAATGTTTTGGTGATGACATTGAGTTTCGATTTTTTGGTTTAAGATGAGTGACTTGAGCGCTTTTATGTATTTTTGGGTTTTGTCACGAAATTGCCAAAGGGGGAGATTGTTACCGGCATTTTTGGTATTGGCATATTTCGTGAGTCAAGTCAGTGAGTTGAGTCAGAGTCTTAAAGGGATCAAATTGTCAATCAGCAATCAAAGACTTAGAGAAGATTCAACAAGAGCTCAAGTTGACACCCAGTGTCTTGAGTCTTGAAGATTGAAGTTGAAGAATTGTGGATCAGTTACATCAATCTCAAGAAGAAAGTATTCAAGAGGATCAGGTATGTTTAACTAAATAATTATGGGGATCCGAATACTTTCTTATAGTGTAGAAACACTGGATGAACTTTTAATTGCATACTAATCAAAAACTAGGTGTTCGGACCTTGTTCAGGATCCGGATCAGAGCCAACGATCCGGATCCCGAAGGTTGTTGCTTCATACAAGACTTCGATCCGGATCCATGCACATTTCCGATCGGATTCCCGAATGTTAAGTTTTCTGATTTGTATGAACGATCCGGATCGGGCAATGCGATTCCGGATCCCGAACCATGGTATTTCTGGAATCGTCAATCTCGTTACGACGATCCGGATCGCAAGTAAATCGATCCGGATCGCCGTCCTGAAAATTTCCAGATAAGGTATGTTTTTGATTCTATCTCTTTCCAAAGGTTTCTAAACTATAAATAGACGTTTAGGGGTTTCTCAAAAACGTGGGAGCTACGGCCGATCTTTTTATAAAACTCTTGAGAGCAACCCTAGAGGCTAGGTTTTCATCGTTCTTCTTTATAGCCTCTTTTAGGTCAATTCGATGGTTCTTTCAAGAACATATCTTTTGTCGAATTGATCTAATCTTTGCTTAGAGATTTCTTCTACGGTTCTTCATTGATAATCTAAGCAAAGGATCACCATCGAAGTCAATATTCTTATCGACTGAGTTTGCGTCGTGGATTCGACGTGGCATCGTGGATTCGGTGTGCTAAAGGCGTTTCGTGGATTCGAAGCGTGCGTTCGTGGATTCGAACGTGAGCAGTGGCGTGCAAAATCGGTGGAGCGCGAGGTCCAAGAAATTGAAGGAGGGGTTAAATCCGTGGAGACGGTAATCACCTTGTTATTCTTCTTTTCTTAGGGATTGTTATTGCGGGATATCAAACCGGTCAGCGCAAGGTCCGAAGAAGCTGAAGGAGGGGTTGAGTCCGTGGAGTCGGTAATCACCTTGTTATTCTTCTATTCTTAGTGGATTGTATTGTGTGTTGGTCCCGTGGTTTTCCTGGATTGGAGTTTCCACGTAATCTCGGTGTGCTGTTTTATTTTCCGCATTGGTTTTTATTTTGCACTGAGATTGAGTTTTAAGTATTACACCTATTCACCCCCCCTCTAGTTGTTGATAGTACCTATTTAGATCCTTGTGGATCCATAATAACTCTACACTCCTCAACTTCTTGTTATGCTTCGCCAATTTTTTTGAGTCCGTAACAATTGTTGATAGGCGTGACCAAAATCTTCACTTTCGAAATCGCTTGGTTTATCATCCGACATTATTTTTTCATTCAAGGAGGAGACAGATAACAAACCGGAGGAAGTCGATGACAAGCACACGAATGGTGAAGTTGTGGACGCAAGAAATGCCGTAGCGTTTTTATCCTAATCACAAGAAGAAACTCGTCAGAGGAGGAAGAGTCATCCCACGTGACGGCTTGCATTACCTTCTTCTTGGACGGATTTTTGTTGGGACACTCCGTGATATATGGCCAAAATCTCTGCATTTGAAGCACTAGATTTGTCCCTCGTTGTTCTTCTTCTCTTTCGAAGAACCTATTGTCACGCCCCGGGGGTTCAAAAGCGCGGAAGGAGAGCCACCGATGCTCCCGAATCAGCGTAAACATTTTTTTTTCTTGAAAACAATTACTCCCCGGTGCGCGCCCAGACCCGCCGCATATACAAATTCACTCTGCAAAACGGCAGAGTCTCCTTTGTATATGCACGGCGTCTCAACTACAAAGTACATCACAAAGTACATCACAAAGTACATCACAAAGTACATCACATACAGCCTTTAACACATTAGTTGGAGTCTCAAACACATACACCATTCACAACGCCTAAAATACTGTTTTCCACAAATGATAAAGAGGCCGTCGGTTCGAAAGGATAAAACACAGGGTTTAAAAATGGTGTCCACACGACACCCACGGTTTTAAAAATGGTTTTCGCAAACGGTTTTCTTGTTTTGTTGTTTGTAGTTTAAGACGGCCAAGTAAAGAAAGGAACGACATTCACTCGGCAATTATGAAGGAAGAATCAACATCTACATCGACCCCACGGGGGCATCGCAATCCACAACTAACTAACATGAATAATAAAAGAACAAAGGAAGGAAAGTCACTGTATCTGATGTCTCTAGAAGTCAGAACAGCACTCTCGCGGTCTCACCAGCGCCCTAGCACTCGCCCCTGGACGAACCTGTCACGGAGTGGAAGTCAGTGACTAGAATAACATAGTATGCAAAAAGGGCTAAAAGTAACGCAAACCACGGTGACGGAGCAACCGTCCTCCTCAAAGTACAAACCGTGACTAAACCCGTACCAAACAAACCGGGCACCTTTCCCGACAACCACACCGAGCACCTGCCCCGGTGTCCCCCGTCGAGCACCTGCCTCGGCGCCGAGCACCGCCTCGGCATCACCGCTCACACCCCCCACCCACGAGGGCCCCCTTTCTTACGTCACCATCATGTGGGATACACGGGTCAGCGTACCACTTTCCCGGAAAAGCACACCCTTGCGGTGGCCAAACCGCCGGTGTGCGTGTAGCAAAACAGAGCCTCATATTCAACAATAAGTAAAAACAGTGCAACAGGGTTAGTTAGATAATTATTTGGTCCACATACTATTCACCTTTTCCCAAACATGTTATTTCTATCGATATATGCCTATCCCCAAAATCCCCGGAGAAGTACCCACCTCGTGCGTGTCGTCCGGCGCTCGACCCGTCCGTGACCGTGCGCCTGTCGCCTACAATGTCCTGCACTCCTGAAGGAACAAGGATATGTCAAGACTAAGAGATCCGAACCCCGACACCGACTCCAGGCCGACAACAGACGACCGACGTGACCCGGACTCCGCGTGGCAGAGTTCCCCGCATGGCACCGACCCGTGCGGCGCACACTCCGCCTGCGGACAGCCCCGCGCGGCCCCAACCCGCCGCGGTGGCGGCGGCCCGCGCGACCCCAGCGCGCGGGGGCGCGCTGCCTGCGTGTGCGGGCGACCCGCGAGGCACCCGCCCTCGCGGGGCGCCCACCTGCGGGCGGCCCCGCGCGGCCACGAGCCGCGCGGGCGCGCTGCCGGGGTGCGTGTGACCCCGCGCGGCACCAGCCCGCGCGGGCGCCCCACCTGCGGGCGGCCCCGCGCGGCCACGCGCCGCGGGGCGCGCTGCCCGCGGGTGCGGGCGGCCCCGCGCGGCACCAGCCCGCGCGGGCGCCCCACCTGCGGGCGGCCCCGCGCGGCCACGAGCCGCCGCGGCTGCGCGCTGCCCGCGGGTGCGGGCGACCCCGCGGCGGCACCAGCCCGCGGGCGCCCCACCTGCGGGCGGCCCCGGGTGGCACGCGACGCCGCGCGGGCGCGACCCGCGGGTGCGGGCGACCCGCGCGCGGCACCAGCCCGCGCGGCGCGTTGCCCGGGGTGCGGGCGACCCCGCGCAGGCGCCCACCTGCGGCGGCCCCCGCGCGGCCACGAGCCGCGCGGGCGCGCTGCCCGTGGGTGCGCGACCCCGCGCGGCACTAGCCCGCGCGGGCGCCCCACCTGCGGGCGGCCCCGCGCGGACCAGCCGCGCGGGCGCGCTGCCGGCGTGCGGGCGACCCCGCGCGGGCGCCCACTGCGGGCGGCCCGACGCCATGACGCCGCGCTGACCGCGCTCCACCCCTGCGGCCGGCCTCGCGGTGGCGGCATCCGCCTCGCCCATAGCGACGGCGGCGCGGTGATCCCCATCACGAGACAACTCCCAAAACCGAAATTGTAAAAAAGAAAACTACGCAAATCAAGAACGCCCCAAAAACTCACCTTGATTCGCGAGGGAAGAAGGAGGAAGAGGATCGCCCACCTTTGCCGATCGATCCACCCCGGCCAAGTCCTCGCCCTTCTCTTGGGTATCCCCGATGGAGTACTGCGCTGGTATGGGTTCCCCTTTCTCTCCTTACTTGACCGTCCAAATCACGTAGGGTTGGGGATATTTACTGATCGCCCTCCCCTTTTTGGTCGCCTCCTCTGACCTAACGCAATCGAGGAAACGAGCTGATCGACGAGTTAAATCCCCAAGTCACAAGCCAGCCCATCAGAGATTAAAATGAGGGGTCCGGATTACCTCGATAACCGTGCAGATCGCCAGCACGGATTTCAGAGCGTCCGTAAAGACCGCAAACTTTACAATTAAATTCTGGGAGTTCCCGGGGTCCGAATTCGAATCCGATCGCGCCACGTTCTCCGTTTCGCGAGCTCTAGCACCTAAAAATACGCGCGAGCCCGACGGTCTGTCCATTAAACACGAAAAATTAAACCCTCTGCCGACCGCCACAAGCGAAATAAAAAGGAAAGCCAAAATAAAGGTCAGGTCTTACACCTATTGCTTTCTTGATTTTGAGCCTGAAAATCCTTTGCCTTTCTTGGACGTAAAAAAGGATGATGATTTGCTTGAATTACTCCTTCTAAAGTTTCAGCGAAATTTTCTTGTCAAGAAGCTAGTTGTTTCTCAAAATCCTCCATCAATATATTATCGTCTGAATCTGAGGATGAATCTGTATCTTTCTTTTGTTGATTTCAATGCCATACCTGAAGACTTAGAAGAAGAGGAAGGCTTTCCAGAAGAAGAGTTAGTAGGAAAAATCATTTTATAAGTTTGAAGAGCACAACTAATTCTTCTACTTTGATCTCGTCCGGGTGTTTTACTGTTTTAATGGCTGCAGCCTTAGGGCGAAATCTCTCGGGAAGAGTTCTCAAGATTTTTCTTACAACTTTTGATTCTGAGATCTTCTCTCCCAAGTTAGCACATGTATTTACGATATCTTGCTGTCACGCCCTGAAGGTTTAAATAAGCTGAAAACGTGTATCTCTTTTTTTTTTTGAAACAACTCCACTCTCTGGTACGTGCCAGACCCGCCACACATACAAATTCGCCCCCACGGACAGAGCCTCCTTTGTATGTGCACGGCGTCACATTCGCGATTTGCACTTTAACCACAACAGTCGGAATAAAACTAAAGAAAGAGAAGGAGAAGGTAATCATACAACCTTTCGAATAAGGCCACCAAGTTTTGAAAGGATAAATCCACGGGTTTATAAGACGGTGCCCACACGACACCTTATTCTTTTCAAAATCAATTTTCGCAAACTTTTTCTTTATTTGAAATGGCCGAACTAAGGGGAAAATAAAGGAAAGCATTCATCGCAAGATTATAGCGTCCACAACATCCACATTAAAGAGAAACCACAAGCTACCTAACAAATCAACACAACCAAAAGCATAAAGGAAAGGTATCTAGCCACAGTATGAAGCTACGGTCGTTTAGTCGAAACCTCACGTCGTCCCGGAGCCCACCCCTGACCGAACCTGTCATAGTGTGGGAAGTCAGTGACAAAAGAGTAGATGTAAACAAGTACAATGCGGTTAATACTGAAATAAAAACAAACCGATACACCCGAGCATCCAAAATTCCTCATGAATCCACAGTAACCCCCTGTAAATCGAAACCGAGCACCTGTTATAAGGTCTAAAGACCTCTGGCACAAGTGAACACCTTCTCTCACCTTAATGCTTTATGTTACGGAATTTGAGTTGGCGTAGTTTCGTGAAAGTATCAAGTCTTGAAGATTGAAGGTGAAGAAAGTTGGATCATTTAACTCAATCTCAAGAAAGAAGAATTCAAAAGGATCAGGTATGTTTAACTAAAGAATTGTGTGATCCGAATACTTCTTGTAGTGTAGAAACACTTGGAAGAATCTTTCATTGCATAAAAATCAAAAACTGGACTTGGGACATGTTCAGGATCCGGATCAGGTTGTTCGATCCGGATCCCGAAGGTGGTTCGTTCATACAATCGTCGCAATCCGGATCGTAGTCTCTTGATCCGGATCCCCGAACGTTGATGTTTGGTGAACTGTATGAACGATCCGGATCGTAGTCACATGATCCGGATCCCGAACCTTCGTTTTTCTGGAATTGGCTGTTTGTTATGACGATCCGGATCCTAGTTATCACGATCCGGATCGCCGTCCGTAAAAATCCAGAAATGGCAGGTTTTTGATTCTTATCTCCTTCCTAGGGTTTCTAACCTATAAATACACCCTATGACTCTTTTTTCTAGGGTGAATCCACATAGCCGTCATTTTCTTGTATCATCTTATACGGCTATAGATCCACATATAGAGAAGAAAGGAAATCATTAGAGAATACTCTATGTTTCTTCATCTATATTGATTAGTTTGATTCTAGGTTTTCATACTCACATCTTGAGTTGAATCAAACTAATGAATACTTAGATGGTATTTCCGATCTATCTTTGATCTAAGTATTCGGCGGATCATCACCACCCAAAAACAACGATTTACCCAAAAATCGGCGCGTGGATTCGCGTGTCCTTGTGGATTCAAGGTTCAATCGCTCTCGTGGATTCGGAGCGAGGCACGTTCGTGGATTCGAACGGTGCTATTGGGTGAAGACCGTGGATTGGTCGGACGTCGTGGATTCGACGTTGGACGCCGTGGATTCGGCGTTGGGCGCAGATCGTGGATTCGAGAAGCGTCTGGAGCGAGCGGAGAAGATCCTCTAGGAGCGTATGGAAAAGGTTGAGTCGTAAGTGTGTACGGTAAATCACCTTGTACGTGTTTTAATTCTAGTGGATTTCTGCCGTGTTATCGGTCCCGTGGTTTTTACCGGTGATGGAGTTTTCCACGTAAAAATCTTGCGTGTTATTTATTTTCCGCATTGGTTTTATCGCAACGATTTTTGGAGTGTTTATACGTTTACACCTATTCACCCCCTCCTAGGTGTTTCTTCCCCTATTTAGATCGTTTATATACGACCCAACACGTGGTATCAGAGAGGGACTAGGGTTGTGACCAATGGTTGAAGGTGGAAACATCAATCGACCCCTTTCTTGATGGAACAAAATTATGCGTACTGGGAAAGTACGGCATGGAAAGCCTTTTTATCTTCCATCGACGAAAGGGCTGTGGCATTCAATTGAATCAGGATGGCCTAATCCAACCTGAACTTATCTCTGATGTTCACACCTTAAAACCTAGGGTCGAAATGGACCAAGGAAGAGTTTGAGTTATCTTCTTACAATGGCAAGGGAATTAATGCTATTTTTAATGCCTTATCTCAAACTGAATTCTCTCGCGTCTCGGCATGTGAGACTGCGAAAGAAATCTGGGATGTTCTCCAGGTTACACATGAGGGAACTAACCTCGTGAAGATTCAGAAACTGCAAATGCTTACGAGCAAGTTTGACTCTATCTTGATGGCAGAAAATGAATCTTTCACGGACTACTATACACGATTGCAAGACATCGTAAACTCATGTGCTAATCTGGGAGAGAAGATTCCAGAATTTAAGATTGTAAGAAAATCTTAAGAACTCTTCCTGAACGATTTCGCCCAAAGGTTACTGCCATTGAAACTATTAAACACCCGGACGAAATACGTGTAGAAGAATTAGTTGGTTCATTACAAACTTATGAAATGACTTTTAATACTAACAATTCTTCTGGGAAAGCATCCACTTCTAAGTCTTCAGGTTATGCGTTGAAAACAACTAAGGAAGAAGACGCGGATACATCCTCCGTCGGACGATGACGAGAACCTTTCTCTGGAGGAATTTGAGAAGCAGCTCGCTCTCTTGACAAGGAAGTTTCGCCGCAACTTCGAAGGGGTAATTCAAGCAAATCTCCATCCTTCGGAAAGTGGACAAAGGCAAGGGTACTCAAGTCACAAGTCAAGAAAGCAGAGAACTTCTCAAAGGATAAGAAAAGTTCAGAAGGACAACTGCAATGCTTCAAATGTCGAGGCTACGGCCACATTGCAACGGAATGTCCTAACAAGTATCCGGCAAAGAAGAAGGCGATGCAAGTCGTCACTTGGGATGACAACTCAACGTCAAATGAGTCGTCTTCAAGTGATGAAGAAAAGAGCTCCACGGCATTCCACGCGTCCACATCTTCACCATTCATGTGCTTTATGGCAACTACGTCTGAATCATTGTCCAACTCCACTGTTGAAAAGAATGCAATGGACAATGAAGGATGATTCGGAGGTGAAGAGTTTGCTCTAGCCTATCACAGATCTTACAGGATTTAAGAAACCGGCTAAGCAAAACAAGGGGTTGAGAGGGAGATTGCAGGATCTCGAAGAAGAAGTAAAAAGGGTAACTTCTCTCTCGACCGATCTTGAAGTGGAAAGGGATAGTTTGATAAAAGCAAATGTTTCCCTTCAAGAGTCCAATGAGCAGCTCAAGAAGAACTATATAGATATGGTGAACAAAGCAAACTACTTCTTGAAGCTCTATGGCGAGGGCCGACAGGAAAGACGGGAAATGACAGAGACCATTCTCCAACTCAAGGATGACTACAGCAATTCTCCTTAGGAAGGAGTAAGTTGGATAAACTCCTTGGTCTTGGTCAAACAAATCGGTTCGGCCTCGGGTACACTCAAACTGGAAACAGTCCAAGTTCGAGTGGGACAGTCTTTGTGCCTCAGTCGGTATCTCCTCCTCCGACATCGGAATTCAAGACAAACAACGAAAACAAACCTACCTCATCCTCTTCGGAATCGTCAAGCTCAAAGGTATGTTTCGTTGTAATTTTGCAGGGCACATCGAAAGAAATTGCGAGATTGGAGCTCAAAGAACAAATCAACCACATCTTGCAATTGCTACCAATAAGCTCACTTCCCGGAATTCAAGGAAGGATTTTACAAAAGGAAAGAACATTGGTAGCACCTCAAACAAGACGATGACAAAAGAAAAAGATCAATCATACAAGACGTCGTCTTCAAGGAGAATCTCTCAACCTTTACCAACATACTCCAAAACTCAAAAGGTTTGGGTATGCAAAGGTGAAACCCCTCCTTGTCCTTAATCGTTCTACGATTGAATCTTGTATAGTTTGTGTAGACTATTTTTTTTCTTCTTTTTCTTTTGGCCGACCCGTCAACCATCTTTGGGAGGTAAATGGTACATCTTTTTATTGGTTGATGATTTCTCTCGGTTTTCATGGGTAGCATTTTTGAGAGAGAAAGCTGATACGTTTGACTCTTTTCATGAGATTTGCCATCGTATTATGATTGAAAAGAATGAAAAGATCATTCGTGTTAGAAGTGATAGGGGTGGAGAATTCATAAATTCAAAATTCATTGACTTTTGTACTTCAAATGGCATAAAACATGAATTCTCGGCACCCTACACCCTCAGCAGAATGGTGTTGTTGTGAGCGCAAAAACAGGGTGTTCAAGAGATGGTGTGATAACCGCAAATTTATTTTTGCCTTTCGGGGACTTCCGTCGATTTTATTGAACCGTGTGGTTGACAATAGGAGTTCGAGGGTAATTTTTTTTTCCTTGTTTTTCTGGGCAGACGGTCGGGGCTCGCGGGTATTTTTGGTTAATAAAGCTCGCGAAACGGAGACCGGCGGCGCGATCGGTTCTGGATTCCGACCCCCGGATCTCCCAGAATAAATTCCGGAAGCTGGTACCGTAGCCCAGGTGACTTACACAATTACCGGGGGCGGACCGAACTCGGGTCCGCAATCAGATCGATTTAGTCGATCAATTTGAGGTATGGGGTTAAACCACCCCTTTTTGTTTTCCTTTCACTCGAGGGTTAAATTTAATTTTGGAGTCCAAAATCCACTACGCCCAAAACGTCTAAGTATTTCGGCCTGGGGAAATTAGGTTATCTAAACCTCGCCTCCCCCGCCTCCTGGGCGTACAACATCCGAGCGTGGACGAGGAACGGGTTCCCCAAAACCCTCGTCCTTTCCTTCGGCCGGCGTGGAAGAGAAGAGAGCGATCGCCTCCCCGCAAAGATCCGACGAACGCGAAGAAGAGGACGATCCCTCTCCTTCGCCCGGTACCGACCAAAACAAGGTGAGCCGCGCTTTCGTTTTCTTTTCTTGCCTTTTCTCGTCACGAGCGAGACGGGGGAGGGGGTTCTTGATTCGTCGGAGATGGAAGAAGAGGGGCGTCGCCATCGCACGCGGAGCGCCGCGCGGGGGCAACCCGCGCATGCGGGGGCGCCGCGGGGGCGCCCGCATGCGGGGCGCCGTGCGGGGCCGCCGCGCATGGGGGGGGCACCGCGCGGGTGCGACCGCGCATGCGGGGGCGCCGCGGGGCGCCCGCATGCGGGGCGCCGTGCGGGGCCGCCCGCGCATGCGGGGGGCACCGCGCGGTGCGACCCGCGCATGCGGGGGCGCCGCGCGGGGCACCGCATGCGGGGCGCCGCGCGGTGCAAACCGCGCATGCGGGGCCGCCGCGCGGGCCACCGCATGCGGGGCGCCGCGCGGGGCGCCCGCGCATGCGGGGTGCCGTGCGGGGCACCCGCATGCGGGGGCCCGCGCGGGGCAGCCGCGCATGCGGGGCGCCGCGCGGTGCAACCGCGCATGCGGGGGCACCGCGCGGGCACCCGCATGCGGGGCGCCGCGCGGGGCATCCGCGCATGCGGCGGCACCGCGCGGTGCAGCCCGCGCATGCGGGGGTGCGTGCGGGGCACCCGCATGCGGGGCGCCGCGCGGGGCAGCCGCGCATGCGGGGCGCCGCGCGGACAGGACGGCGGCGCGTGGGGGGGGATTCGGGTTGCTGCCGTCGGGGGCGGCCAGTGTTGGGGCTTTTCCTTACTTCGCGTTTAAAGGTCCTTGACCTCCCCGCCGGGGATCCCATTTGCAGCTTAGGGGAGCGCGCCGGGACGGGGGGAGCCGAGCGTGGTTTTGCTACTAGCGACAGGTGGGTTGTTTTTACTTTATTCCTAGCCTCTAAATTCTATCATATTGGACGGGGTCTATTCTAAGTGTACTGGGGTTACATAATGACGGGCGACAGCTTATGCATGTAGTGGGTTCGCAATAATGTTAGCGTCGATTGCCGACGGTGTTCTTCTTTTTAACCCTTATATGTCAGCGGGCCACCTTCGAGTGCGCGCAATATTACCTTGTTTTCGATTATGCACTTTACCTCATTTACCTCATTACTCTTGTTATTCATATTATGATACTGACATGATGGTGGTTACGGTTACTTGGCTCGAGGTTGCCACACGCGCACCCGCGGTTTGGCCACCGCAAAGGGTGCGCTTTTCCGGAAAAGTGGTCTATGACCGTGTATACCCACGAGGTGACGTAGTGGGGCCTTATTATGGTGGGGTTGAGGCGCCGAGGTGAGAGCGGTGCGACCCGTCGGTTTAGTTGTCCGGCGTGGTCGGGTTTCTGCAGGTACGGTACGGGCCGTCGGTTTAGTTGTCCGACGTGTCCGGGTATTTCTGGAGGCAGGTGTACAGGTTGCCTTCCCTTTGGGAGGGTGGTTGCTCCGGTTATCTTCACGGTTTGTTCATTATATTCTCCTGCTCTACTATTTTTGCGTCACTGACATCCCACTTCGTGACAGGGTCCAGACGGGGGAAGAGGTAGGCGGTCGTGAGGACGGGGCAGGAGCAGCTGGGTCGCTGGGGACCCTGGACTGTATTTATTCTTTTATTTCTCGCTTTTCATTGCATTGTAGTTATGTGAGAGGTTCGCGATACCCTCGTGGGGTCGACGTGGATGTCGGTGCGGGTTGCATTTAGCGCCCTTGTACGTTACTTTTCCTTTATGTCTATTGGCCATTTGAAAATCAAAAAAAAAAGCAGAAGCCAAAGAAAGATTGCGAAAACCGTTTTAAAAACCTAAGTGTCGTGTGGGCACTGGTTTCAAAACCCTGTGGATTATGGATTGCGAAAGGGATTTCAAAACTTGGTGTGTGTCGGGGGGCGCCGCTTTCAAACCTTGTGGATTTATGCTAATTTTGAAACTAGCTTTCAAAACGTAAGCGCCGGGTAGACGCTCTTTCAAAACTGTGGATTTATCCTTTCCAAATTGATCGGCCATACGTTCTTCTGTTATTAGTTTAGAATGCTGGCTAATTGCTGTGATTGATGGGCTGTGTATGTTGGAACATGTTCTGAACGCTTACGCCGTGCATGTACAGGGGAGACTCTGTCCGTTTGCAGAGTGACCCTGTATGTGTGGCGGGTCTGGGCACGTGCCCGGGAAGAGGGGTTCTCTTTTAAACAAAAAAAAATTTACACGCCAAATATTCGACTTTCATGAATCGTTTCCGCTAAACCAAACCCCCGGGGCGTGACAGATTAAATGGTATCAGAGCGGTTCTTCCAATCACAACAATTAGTGCCGACATCCGTAGACAACCCTCACATGCCTACATATGAATGAAATGGGTAGGGCTTAGGACTGTAGAACGTGAGTGGCCGAAGGGGGGGGGAAATGTTGAGTCCTCGCTTTCCCTTTATGGTTGTTGTTAGCAGGGTAGTCTAAAGCTGACTCTTGTGATGTTTGACAGACATGGCCGTACTAGATCATCGGCCGGGACGCGGAAACAGACGCGACGGCGTCGACGGCCGCGGAGAACCAGCTCCTGCGGCAACAACTGCAGGAGATGGCGGGGAATCTGGCCAACTTACTGAGCACGTGCGTCAGTTGACGCAACGGCAACAGGCCGCGACGGTGACGCGTCGCCCGGGTCCCCTACAGGGGTCGACAGCGCCGGCCGCGGCACCACCGACAGCGGCCACCACCGGCGACGACTACGGGACCGGCGCCGGGGACGACCAGCAGGGTTACTCTGGAGGAGACTGTAGTCACACCTGCCCCGACCGTGGCTGCCACCGCCGCGGGGAGGGGACGGGGTCGATCGACCGAGCGGGATCGGGTGCGGGCCAACCTGAAAGACTTCAAGAAATACGACCACCCACGTTCGAAGGGGACACGACCGATCCGTGGGTCGTCGAGAAATGGGTGGGGTCGATGGAGAAACTTTTTGAAGACCTGCTCATGGAGGACGACGAGCGGGTCCCCTAGCGGTCCACTGCTTGGAGGGGAACGCCCGCTTGTGGTGGAAGACGGTACGCCCCGATCCTACTAAGGGTACCACTTTTCGTCCTGGACAACCTTCAAACAGGACTGTTCGGGGCCTTCTTCACCAACAGTGTCAAGAAAAAGTTGGAGGATGACCTGAACCACATCCACAGGGGAGCCGGACGGTCATGGAGTATCAGCGGGGAGTTCGTCGCTGGCCAACTGCGTCCCGTTCGTCATAACGGGACGAGGCACACAAGGCGCAGCTCTTTGTGGATGGCTTGCGGAGCAATATCTTCGAGGTGGTGCAAGCAGCCAACTACACACCTTCCAGAAAGTGGTCGACAGAGCCACTACGGTGGAGCGGGGTTTTGCGGTCACCCGCGCCAGAAGGGAGAACTCGACGCGGCTAGAGGACCGGAAGCGGCAACAGCAGAACTCGGGAGGAGGCTCTTGGGGCGGGGGCGGGGCCCCCAAACGGTGGTGGAGACCTCAGGCAGGGTCCCGGAGAGCAGGCCAACAGGAGGACGAGGCCAGGGAATAGGCCTTGTGTCATATGCGAGGGAGGGCACATTCGGGGGAGTGCCCCAAAGGGGCGACCACTGCTTCAGGTGCGGCAGACGAGGGGCACTTCCGCCGCAAAATGCCCTAGGCGGGGGGTCTGCCCCCGCAGCTTCTACGCCACGCACC
>JAQNDB010004120.1:0-25471 GCA_029204045.2 Tillandsia leiboldiana | reverse complement strand
TAGCTCGCGCTCCCTCGCCTCGATCAACAATCACAGAATCAGCAACACCCCTAAGAACTCTGCAAAACAAAGGAGAGAGGAAAATGGGGAAAAACCCCAAATGTTGTGAGAACGACACCAAAAGGTAGTTCTCAGTGGGTACCACCGCCAGACCCACGTCTGCCCACGAAGTCCTCAGAGACAATAAGCCAAGAAGTGTGGACCTGAACAAGAATGCTGAATGTCACCTAACAGCTACCAGCTCCGTCTAATGCTCAGAGGGGAGAACAAGTAGGGTATGCACCCACTAGCACATGAAGTGCACAATCGACCCAATCAGCTGACTGCCAACATCTGGATCCACTTGTTGGGTTATATGTAATACGGATCTAAATAGGGGAAAAAACACCTAGAGGGGGGTGAATAGGTGTAAACGTATAAACACTCAAAAAATCGTTGCGATAAAACCCAATGCGGAAATAAAAATAATACGCAAGATTTTTACGTGGAAAACTCCATCACCGGAGTAAAAAACCACGGGACCGATAACACGGCAGAAATCCACTAGAATTAAAACACGTACAAGGTGATTTACCGTACACACTTACGACTCAACCTTTTCCATACGCTCCTAGAGGATCTTCTCCGCTCGCTCCGCGACGCTTCTCGAATCCACGATCTGCGCCCAACGCCGAATCCACGGCGTCCAACGTCGAATCCACGACGTCCGACCGAATCCACGGTCTTCACCCAATAGCACCCTTCGAATCCACGAACGTGCCTCGCTCCGAATCCACGAGAGCGGTTGAACCTTGAATCCACAAGGACACGCGAATCCACGCGCCGATTTTTGGGGTAAATCGTTGTTTTGGGTGGTGATGATCCGCCGAATACTTAGATCAAAGATAGATCGGAAATACCATCTAAGTATTCATTAGTTTGATTCAACTCAAGATGTGAGTATGAAAACCTAGAATCAAACTAATCAATATAGATGAAGAAACATAGAGTATTCTCTAATGATTTCCTTTCTTCTCTATATGTGGATCTATAGCCGTATAAAATGATATATGAAAATGACGGCTATAGACTTGTGGATTCACCCTAGAAAAAGAGTCATAGGGTCTATTTATAGGTTAGAAACCCTAGGAAGGAGATAAGAATCAAAAACCTAACATTTCTGGAATTTTACGGACGGCGATCCGGATCGGATAGCTGTGATCCGGATCGTCGTAACGAGTCAGCCAATTCCAGAAAAACGAAGGTTCGGGATCCGGATCGAAGTGCATGATCCGGATCGTTCATACAGTTCACCAAACATCAACGTTCGGGATCCGGATTGCGAAGCATGATCCGGATCGTTCAAGGAAATGGTAAACTCACTGTTCGGGATCCGGATCAAGAGACTACGATCCGGATTGAACTGGTGTATGAACGAACCACCTTCGGGATCCGGATCGAACAACCTGATCCGGATCCTGAACATGTCCCAAGTCCAGTTTTTGATTTTTATGCAATGAAAGATTCTTCCAAGTGTTTCTACACTACAAGAAGTATTCGGATCACACAAAATCTTTAGTTAAACATACCTGATCCTTTTGAATTCTTCTTTCTTGAGATTGAGTTAAATGATCCAACTTTCTTCACCTTCAATCTTCAAGACTTGAGACTTTCACGAAACTACGCCAACTCAAATTCCGTAACAATCTCCCCCTTTGGCGGTTTCGTGACAAAACACAGATCCACTAAAGAAAATTCAAAAAGATATTTTTGTTGCTATCACCATACAACAAAAATTTACAATGGAGATCCAAAAATTTAAAAACATGAGATAAACTCCTAAAACAGACTCTAGACTTAGACATCTGTACTCTCTGCACAAAGAAATCATTCTTGACAAAAAGAGATCGTTAGATACCTCAAGAATATTTAGCATACAAAACCTAGTACAGAGATAGAGTTTATCTAATCATCATGACATTTGAGAATTCAGATATGTAAGAGAATCATAGTCAAAAACCAACATATCTTCTATGCAACTAAAAACCAAATGTCACAAATGTTAGTCCAACATCAACTTGTTAGTTATATTACATGCCCAAATAGTTAGTCGAATAGTTAGTCGAGACATGCAAACAATCACAAGATGAAAACCAAAGTTGAAGTTGAGATCATACTTACCTTGATGTATACAAAATCTTCATCATCAAGATTTTCACAATCATTGTTCAAGTTCCCTTACCTTGATGTTCATTCACATCATCATTGTACCTTGATATTTCATCATTCAATTTCATCATCATTGTTCAAAGTTCTCTCTAACTCTCTCCCCCTTTTTGTCACAAAACAAAGCCAAAATGTAGTTAAGACTACGAAATGTTAGGAGAGTGAAAAGTTCCAATAAAACGTAAAACCTGAGAACTAAGCTAAAGTAAGTATAAAACTAAATCCTAAAATCAAAATCCTGCACAAAAAGAAAGGAAGGTGCAGTTCAGTCGGAGGAGTCGGAGCTGGTACAACTCAGCTTGCTCAAAATCCCTTTAAGCATTGTCGAAATAGTTGAACACTTCTTCTTGATCTTCTTGTGTTCAGAGGAAATTTGCTGAAGTTCTTTCGATATCCTCTCTTGTGCAGCAGAGAGTCTTTGTTGTTCCTGGCGAAGCGATTCCAATACAGCAGCGTCTGTATCCTGTCTTTTCGAGTGTGATGGATGCTGTCTAGAAGCAGATGGTGCATCCAATCCCGTAACCCATGGAGATTCAGTTTGTAGAACCCCAGAGAGTGAGCGAGCTCTAGTAAGAGGCCTACTATGATAACTTTCACTTCTTAGGACATTCTTTCGTCTTGTATATTGCTTAGTTGTTGATGCAGATTTCATAAGCCTTTGCCTTTGACAGATTTCCTGTTTTCCTCATCAATCTTCTGTTGAACATCTTTGAAGAATTCATCCCATTCTTCCGTATCGTACTCTGAGCTGTCCTCCCTGCCTTCGTTGTCTTATCTTCTGTTGAAACATCCGGTTCCTCTTTTACAGATGTACTCTTGTGCACCATTGTGACCAGGAAAGGATTAACCAAGAGAGTGCCATTGATCAAAGTGCTTGAGTTAAGAAGGTGTCCTGTGAAAACCAACTCAAGAACACAAAAATTCTTAATTTTCAAAAATTGAAAAATTGTACCCAAACAATCATAATCATGTAGAGAGACTAAGAATCAAATTAGTTTTGCAAAAGGACTTTTAAAAATAGATCAATTGCATGATTTTCGAAAATCCTTATTATATGCCCTAAAACCGAAATTTTAGAAATCGAAGCCTAAAAATCCGTTAATCAGGAGAATACCTAGCATATAATCAAAACTAATCTACCCAGAGTTCTTATTTCAAAAGAAATTTGATCAAAAACCATCCACAAACAAAGTTGATCCAAGAAATTCATCACGTTTGAGGAGGAAAAGAGAAAAACGGTGAAAAACCGAGATTTTGATCAATAAAACTTACTTGGAGTTGAAGAACTTGAGTTTGAAAGCTTCCAGGAAGGATGAAATCTAGAGAGAGAGGCTCTGGAAACTTTGGAACAAAAGATTGGAGTAAAGAAATCAAAACCCCTTTGTTCTTTATAAAACCTAGCCGCGATCCGGATCAGTTCATAACTGCGATCCGGATCGGCTACCCGCAGTGAGAAACTGCGTTCGGGATCCGGATCGGCAGATACAATCCGGATCGTCAGCCCGCAGAAGAATTCCTGCGTTCGGGATCCGGATCATCTTGCCCGATCCGGATCGGCCCCAACTTTTTCTTTAGAAAATTTCAGAGAAATTCAAGAAAAACCAGAAAAAGATTGTAAGCACAAATGTGTATCAACTTTAAACAAAAATCATCGTTTCATACAACAAGAATTAGATTATGCCAAATCTATCAATAATATCCAAAAATGAAACGAAAATTTACAAAAATTAAATCCCTTAAAGTTGAACACCTTCAATCACATCTAACTTGATCTTATGAGTAATGCCTTTATCAAATCATCAATTCAGTAAAGAAAATGAAATACAAAGATCAATAGATGTTTGAAATCCCAAATATAGTAGATAATGTATCTAGACAATCTGTTGAAGAGAGTGGCTCTTTGAGCATCTTTCTTTAAAAACCCACCTTATACCAACCTTGAAATTTGACAGAGTCAAGTATTTCAACATGCATTTTACTTAATCAAAAATTTGAACAACCATGCTTGGTATACATGTGGTAGCTGCACACAATACTCGGACGACCGAGGTGGTAGCTCTTTCCTCCATGTGGTGGTAGTTTTCACACTCCTCATTGGGATGTAACTCTTTCCACATCTTTTGAGCATTTTACCTTTTCTTTGACTCCCCCTCAATTGGCTATCAATTATTTAAGATATAAAGTATTCAACCAAAAATTGATCTCGATTTCATACTCGACTAAGCAGTCAAATAAGATAATGACTATACCAAGAGATCATAGAGAGAGAAATTGACTTTGATCACTTTAGAAGATGATTTAATTAACATAAATGATCATTGCAACAGTGAAATATTATGATGGCAAAAGCATAATAAATTTCTAAATGTGCGAAAAGATGCAATTAAAGTCAATTATGATCTATGCTCAATTAATGTCCTATGTACAAACATAGATAATGAACAAAACAAATACAAAACCTATCCTAAGCAAAGATTTCAAAAAGAAGATTATTTCAAGGAAAGCATCCCAATTGCTTTTCGTAAATGAATAAAACGTTTTTGATCCAAAGGTTTTGTTAGAATGTCAGCTAATTGATCCTCAGTTGAAATATATGAAAGTTGAAGAGTATTTGATTCAACTAGCTCTCTAAGAAAATGATATCTAAGTTCAATATGTTTTGTTCTAGAGTGCAACACAGGGTTTTTAGAAATGTTAATTGCACTTGTGTTGTCACAAAGAATTGTTACCGAAGATGCTGAAATGCGGAAGTCGCTCAATACGCTTTTCATCCAAATGAGTTGAGTTGAGCAACTTCCAGCTGAAATGTATTCCGCTTCGGCAGTCGAGAGTGCTATGCAATTCTGCTTTTTACTGTGCCATGCAACAAGGCAATGGCCAAGATAGAAGCATGCACCACTCGTGCTTTTCCGATCATCCACTGATCCTGCCCAATCGGCATCTGAGTATCCAACAATATCCAAACTTGTTCCCATAGGATACCAAATTCCGAAATTAATTGATCCTTTGATATACCGGATGATCCTTTTCACCGCTTTCAGGTGAACCTCCTTTGGTGCTGATTGATATCTCGCGCAAATCCCAACACTAAAGATATATCCGGGCGACTAGCCGTGAGGTAAAGTAGACTTCCAATCATACTTCGATACAGTTTCTCGTCTACATTCTCACTATGTGATTCACTTCCAAGTCCCTTGTGGCTAGTTCCCATTGGAGTTGGAAAATCTTTACAATTTTCTAGATCAAACTTTTTGACCAACTCCATTGCATACTTGGATTGACTCAAGTGAATACCTTCATCATTTTGTTTAATTTGCAATCCAAGAAAATAAGTCAATTCGCCCATCATGGACATCTCAAATTCGCTTTCCATGGTCTCCGCGAATTTAGAAGCATCATTATCTCTTGTTGCGCCAAATACAATGTCATCGACATAGATTTGTGCTACAATGAAATTGTTTTGATAATGCTTCACAAAGAGAGTCCTGTCAGCTCCCCCTCGAGTATAGCCCTTCTCCAAAAGGTGCTTTGTTAACCTTTCGTACCATGCTCGCGGTGCTTGTTTCAGACCGTAAAGAGCCTTTTTCAAACGAAAAACATGGTTAGGTTGTTTATGATCTACAAAACCTTTCGGTTGAGCCACATAAACTTCCTCATTTAAAAACCCATTTAGAAATGCGCTCTTAACGTCCATTTGAAATAATTTGATTTTAAAATGACAAGCAATAGCAAACAGTATACGAATGGACTCGAGTCTAGCTACAGGGGCGAATGTTTCGTCAAAGTCTATACCTTCTACTTGAGAGTAGCCTTGAGCAACTAATCGTGCCTTGTTCCTGATGATAGTACCATCCTCATTTTTCTTGTTCTTGAAGATCCATTTGGTACCTATCACATTATGTTGCTTTGGAGGCTTCGTTAATTCCCAGACTTTGTTTCGCTCAAATTGATGGAGCTCTTCCTGCATTGCTTTAATCCAGTAGTCATCCTGAAGAGCTTCATCTATGTTCTTTGGTTCGATTAAAGATACGTAGCAAGCGAATCCACAAACCAACTGCCTCCGAGTTCTAACTCCTTCTTGTGGATCTCCAATAATATTCGATTCCGGATGATCCTTGGAGATTCGTAACGTTTGTTGAAACGGAGTACTCGGAGATACATGAGATGATTCCTGCACATCAGATAAACTAGAAGAACCATTAGATGCATCATTAATATTGGAAGTATTATTATGAGAAGATGCACTAGCAGGAGAATCATCATCTAGAGAGATATCGAGGGTAGATTTTCCAGATTCAAAGTGAAAAGCTTCATCTACTTTAACATTTATAGATTCTACGATCGTCTTAGATTCAATGTTAAATACTCGATATGCTCTGCTATTCGTAGAATAACCCAAAAAGATCCCTTCATCACTTCGAGAGTCGAACTTTCCAAGATTTTCACGGTCACGTAAAATGTAACATCGACTCCCGAAGATACGAAAGTATTTGATATTGGGTTTTCTACTAAACCACAGCTCATATGGTGTATTTAAAGTTCCTGGGCGCAAGTAAACTCTATTAATGACATAGACAGCGGTGTTCACAGCTTCAGCCCAAAAATGTAGCGGTAAATTCCGGCTATGAAGCATCACACGCGCCATCTCTTGAACAACCCTGTTTTTGCGCTCAACAACACCATTCTGCTGAGGTGTATAGGGTGCCGAGAATTCATGTTTAATGCCATTTGAAGTGCAAAATCAATGAATTTTGAATTTATGAATTCTCCACCTCTATCACTTCTAACACGAATGATCTTTTCATTCTTTTCAATCATAATACGATGGCAAATCTCATGAAAAGAGTCAAACGTATCAGCTTTCTCTTTTAAAAATGCTACCCAAGAAAACCGAGAGAAATCATCAACCAATAAAAAAATGTACCATTTACCTCCCAAAGATGGTTGACGGGTCGGCCCCATTAAGTCCATGTGCAAAAGTTCCAAGGGCCGTTTTGTACCAACGTGGTTCAAGTTCTTGTGTGCAGTCCTAGACTGTTTTCCCTTTTGGCAACCACCACACACAACGTTTTGTTTAAATAAAAGCTTTGGAATCCCCTTGACCACGTCCTTGTTTGAAATTCTAGTAAGTTCCTTAAAATTTAAGTGACCTAGCCTTTCATGCCAAAGAGTTTCATTATTCAAAGCGGCTAAGTTACAATTTTCAGAAAATTTATTAGGAACAACATAACAATTGTTTTCAGATCTAACCCCTTTTAAAAAGAAGACATGGTCCTTATCAGTTACAACGCATTCAACAGATGAAAAGTTAACTGAAAAACCATTGTCGCAAAGTTGACTTATGCTTATGAGGTTAGTCTTAAGGCCATCAACAAATAAGACGTTTTTCAAAATCGGGCCATCTGGAATAGCTACCGTCCCTTTTCCAACAATTTTGGAAGATCGACCGTCTCCGAAAACAACGTGTCCTCCGGAGATTTTCTCAAGATTTTGAAAACTATTTTTGTCACCGGTCATGTGACGGGAACACCCGCTATCCAGATACCAAGACGAACTATCATATGCATGCAAGGAAACATTGGAAACAAGACAAGGGAAAATTTCACCTTTGCGCACCCAAACCCTTTTGGAGTGCGTCGGTAATGGTCGTGAAGTTATATGCCTAGGTGAAGGCGTCTTGTTATACGATTGTTGTTCCTTGATGAAATCGTCTTGCGCGATGAACTACCAAGTCTCTTTTCATTTGAAAAGTTTTGCTTTGATTTTCGGGGAGGAGCCTTTTTGGTAGTTGTTGCAAGAGGTCTTGAGATGAGCGTTCGACTCCCGTCTTGCAATATCTTCTTATGTGCCCTGAAACACCACAACGAAAACATACCTTAGATCTTGACGATCCCAAAGAGGATGAAGTAGGTTTGTTGTCGTTGTTTGTCTTGAATTCCGGTGTCGGAGGAGGAGATACCGACTGAGGCACAAAAACTGTCTCACTCGAACTTGGACTGTTTCCAGTTTGAGTGTATCCGAGGCCGAACCGATTTGATTGACCAAGACCAAGAAGTCTATCCAACTTACTCCTTCCTGAAGAGAATCGCTGTAAGTCATTCTTGAGTTGGAAAATGGTCTTTGTCATTTCCAGGTTATCCTGTCGAGCCTCGTTGTAGAGCTTTGAGAAGTGATTCGCGTTATCCACCAGATTTGTATGTTCCTTCTCAAGTTGCTCATTGGACTCTTGAAGGGAAGCATTTTCTTTTATCAGGTTTTCCCTTTCCACTTCAAGAGCGTTTGAGAGAGAAGTCGCTCTTTTTGCTTCTTCTTCGAGATCATGCACTCTCCCTCTCAAACTCTTGTTTTGCTTAGCCACTTTCTTTGAGTCCCTCAAAAGTCTGTGGTAGGCTAGAGCAAAATCTTCACCTTCCGAATCATCCGATTCGTTGTCCGTTGCGTTCTTTTCAACAGTGGAGTTGGACAACGACTCAGATGTACTTGCCATAAAGCACATGAAGGGTGAAGATACGGACGCGTGGAATGCGGTGGAGCTCTTTTCTTCATCACTCGAAGACGACTCATTTGACGTTGAGTTGTCATCCCAAGTGACGACTTGCATCGCCTTCTTCTTTGCCGGATACTTGTTAGGACACTCCGTTGCAATGTGGCCGTAGCCTCGACATTTGAAGCATTGTAGTTGTCCTTCTGAACTTTTCTTATCCTTTGAGAAGTTCTCTTGCTTTCTTGACTTGTATCCTAAAGTACCCTTGCCTTTGTTCGACTTTTCGAAGGATGGAGATTTGCTTGAATTACCCCTTCGAAAGTTGCGGCGAAACTTCCTTGATCAAGAGAGCGAGCTGCTTCTCAAATTCCTCCATAGAAAGGTTCTCGTCATCGTCTGAGGAGGATGTATCCGCGTCTTCTTCCTTAGTTGTTTTCAACGCATAACCTGAAGACTTAGAAGTGGATGCCTTTCCAGAAGAATTGTTAGTAGTAAATGTCATGTCATAAGTTTGTAATGAACCAACTAATTCTTCTACACGTATGTCGTCCGGTGGGTTAATAGTTTCAATGGCAGTAACCTTTGGGCGAAATCGTTCAGGAAGAGTTCTTAAGATTTTTCTTACAATCTTAAATTCTGGAATCTCTCTCCCAGATTAGCAACATGAGTTTACGATGTCTTGCAATCGTGTATAGTAGTCCGTGAAAGATTCATTTTCTGCCATTAAGATAGAGTCAAACTTGCTCGTAAGCATTTGCAGTTTCTGAATCTTCACGAGGTTAGTTCCCTCATGTGTAACCTGAAGAACATCCCAGATTTCTTTCGCAGTCTCACATGCCGAGACGCGAGAGAATTCAGTTTGAGATAAGGCATTAAAAATAGCATTAATTTCCCTTGCCATTGTAAGAAGATGAATCTAACTCTTCCTTGGTCCATTTCGACCTAGGTTTTAAGGTGCGAACATCACCATTAAATTCAGTTGGATTAGACCATCCTATTCAATTGATTGCCACACCCGTTCGTCGATGGAAATTAAAAAGGCTTTCATCCGTACTTTCCAGTACGCATAATTAGTTCCATCGAAGAATGGGGGTCGGTTGATGTTTCCACCTTCAACCATTGTTTACAACCCTATTCCCGCTCTGATACCACTTGTTGGGTTAAATGTAATACGGATCTAAATAGGGGAAAAAACACCTAGAGGGGGGTGAATAGGTGTAAACCGTATAAACACTCAAAAAATCGGTTGCGATAAAACCCAATGCGGAAATAAAAATAATACGCAAGATTTTTACGTGGAAAACTCCATCACCTGAGTAAAAAACCACGGGACCGATAACACGGCAGAAATCCACTAGAATTAAAACACGTACAAGGTGATTTACCGTACACACTTACGACTCAACCTTTTCCATACGCTCCTAGAGGATCTTCTCCGCTCGTTCCGCGATGCTTCTCGAATCCACGATCTGCACCCAACGCCGAATCCACGGCGTCCAACGTCGAATCCACGACGTCCGACCGAATCCACGGTCTTCACCCAATAGCACCCTTCGAATCCACGAACGTGCCTCGCTCCGAATCCACGAGAGCGGTTGAACCTTGAATCCACAAGGACACGCGAATACACGCGCCGATTTTTGGGGTAAATCGTTGTTTTGGGTGGTGATGATCCGCCCGAATACTTAGATCAAAGATAGATCGGAAATACATCTAAGTATTCATTAGTTTGATTCAACTCGAGATGTGAGTATGAAACCTAGAATCAAACTAATCAATATAGATGAAGAAACATAGAGTATTCTCTAATGATTTCCTTTCTTCTCTATATGTGGATCTATAGCCGTATAAATGGTATATGAAAATTACGGCTATAGACTCTGTGATCCACCCTAGAAAAAGAGTCATAGGGTGTATTTATAGGTTAGAAACCCTAGGAAGGAGATAAGAATCAAAAACCTAACATTTTTGGAAATTTTACGGACGGCGATCCGGATCGGACTAGCTAGGATCCGGATCGTCGTAACGAGACAGCCAGTTCCAGAAAAACAAAGGTTCGGGATCCGGATCGAAGTGCACGATCCGGATCGGTTCATACAGTTTACCAAACATCAACGTTCGGGATCCGGATTGCAAAGCATGATCCGGATCGTTCAAGGAAAATGGTAAACTCACTGTTCGGGATCCGGATCAAGAGACTACGATCCGGATTGAACTGATGTATGAACGAACCACCTTCGGGATCCGAATCGAACAACCTGATCCGGATCCTGAACATGTCCCAAGTCCAGTTTTTGATTTTTATGCAATGAAAGATTCTTCCAAGTGTTTCTACACTACAAGAAGTATTCGGATCACACAAAATATTTAGTTAAACATACCTGATCCTTTTGAATTCTTCTTTCTTGAGATTGAGTTAAACGATCCAACTTTCTTCACCTTCAATCTTCAAGACTTGAGACTTTCACGAAACTACGCCAACTCAAATTCCGTAACAAGTCAAACCTGCCCCCCACCTACGACCACCTCCCGCTGACGGGCAAGAATTACGTAGGGCGTCCAAACGGACTAACTCGCTATCGAGTAGTGGCTCATGAAGGCTATAGTCAAAATCCACGCTCTCTCTCTCAGAACGGGTAAACTCAAGATCACCAAACCTCTCGCACAACAGTTGACTAACTCACAACGACCTCGGGACCACCGTCAACCCCCAAATGGTTCCCGACAACACTAGCACTGGTCTAAACAAAACCAATAGACTCCACTCGGTCCCCCTGACACGAGTGCAACAATAAAGTAAAAGCCTGAAATAAACTCAATCTAGTGTCACCAGTGAAACTGGTACTGCCTGCTGCCGCCGTCATCATCGGGCAATAACCGCGCCGATGTGATAGCAAAAACTGTCAATAACTGTTTGGCCCCAGCCTCCGGAGGGGATCTCGAGGGGAGCGACCCACACGAAGAAAGCATCACCGGGCAATAACCGCGCCGGTGTGGTAAAAGTATCCCCGGGCAATAACCGCGCCGGTGTGGTAAAGCATCCCCGGGCAATAACCGCGCCGGTGCGATAAGTAACCAAAGCAGGACTGGATCATGACTCTGATCAAAGTGGGAAAGCCCCAACCACTAAAGAAAGCCTCGGTGTGGTGACCCGGATCTTTGCAGGGCTTCTACTGTGTGACCAGCAGCTTCTGGAAGCCTACGTGGCATGTCGGCGGTGTTCGCGCGCCAGTTTGGACACAAGAGATGGACTCGGGGCTTAAAATGGATCTCGTAGGTAATCGGGGGACCCCATCCGATGTTTAGAAGAGTTTACGCATGGAGTGGATATCAAATTTAGGCTCGGCGCGGAATTCGGATTAAAAATACCTTTCCGGGAGCCTCCGGCAAATTATAGGATTGGAATTTGGCAAAATGGACGCCGGATTTGGAATCAGCGCGCGAAAAACGGTCAAGATGGGCTATTTACTTACTATTTTTGAGCTTGCGGGTACTGTTCATGCCGGAATAGTATTTCCGGCGATCGCCGGCGGCGGCCGGCGCGGCGGACAGCGTCGGCGGGCGGCGGCGCAGCCTCGGGCAGGCGTTTGGCGGCCGGGGGCAGGCGGCTAAGGGCGCGGGCAGGCGGCTGAGCGCGCGGGCAGGCGCGCGGTCCACCGCGGAGGTCGTGCACCGGGGGCGGGCCACGTGGCGCTCTCCGGTTTGGCCGGTTCAGCGGGCGCGGTCCACTGAAATTGGGCCCAGGTGCACGGTAGACCGGGTGGACACGTGGCGTGAGGTGTTTGGTTCGGTGTTGTGCTCCCGGTCCACGCAACTGGTGGAGTGGGTGACCGGGGCAGGTGGCCGTACGGCGGGGCAGGTGGCCGTACGGCCCGGGTCAGCCGCGACATGCGCGGTCCACGGCGCGACGTGCGTGGTGCACGGGTTGCCGGGCCACGTGTCGCGTCGCCATTGGCGGGCGCAGGTGCACCGGGTGCAGTGGGGCCCGGGGGAGTAGTGGGCTGGGCTGTGTGGTGGACCGGGCCGCACTGTGCGCGCCCGAAACTTGGCGGGCCGGGCCGCACTGTGCGCGCCCGAATTCGGGCGGACCGGACCGGGCGCCCGAAAGTTGGGACACAATGGGAATTTTTCCAATTGTTTCCTCAGCCTATAAATAGGCAGCCCGAGCCCTCTTCTTTGGCTCTTTTCTCTCAGCCCACGCACCATCTGCCCGAGCACCTTGAAGAAGACTTGTTCAACTCTTAATTCTTGATCTTCCTGCCAAGTTCTAGGATTTTAGGAGCACGCATCCCGAGGTTCTGGATTTTACGGTGCGGCGCGATGTTGCTTTCTAGTGTTCTTCTTCGGCGCAGCGACAGTGTTTTGGCTCCCCTGGGCTACCCCGAGCTCCTTTTTCTGTGATTCTTGCGCCGACAGACTCCTAAGAGGTAGGGCTTCATCTTTCGTATTGATCTCGCTTTCCCGTTGCGAGTTTTTGGCACGGATCCCGAGGCAACACTGTGACCCTTTTTCTGTTTGGCTTTGTGGGACAGCATCGAGGTGTTTTGGCCATATCTTTGCGCACAAGCGTCAGCTGGAAACGAGCTTATACAACTTTTTCATCTACAGATCGCAAGGAACGCGCTCGTATTTTTCTTGGATTTTTCTGATATTTCATCAGAGGTGAAAATTACTGTTTTCTCAATGAACAGTGTACTGTTTTAATACAGATTTTTGTATGAGTGTACCCCCTTGCCGAATTTTTATCTTGGCTTACCGAACTCAGATTTGGGCGTGCAAGCTACCGTTGCGAAGCTATCGACGCGAGGATCGCGGTGATATTTTTATTGGAATTTTCTGCGCACTATCTGCAGGTGATAATTTAACAGTTCAGAATTCGAGGTTGTATGTGATTTTAAGTGCTATAACTGGGAGCCTAGTGTAATTAGTGGACTTTGTATTGTGCCAGGAGTGTTACGGGTGTGCTGAACTTATTGGAGCAAGGGATTAGAGTTATTTGGTGTTTTCAGCTGTTGGGCTTTGGACAGTCAGCTTTTCAGGTGGGTGCCTTATTCCCGGAACCGGTGGACGGTTCTCTAAATTTTCATATGTTAGCATTGCATGCAGGTGAATGGTACAATAGCTGGGATTGATCGGTAAGTTTAACAATGAGGATTTTATGGAAATTGCAAGTGAATTATTCACAGTATGACAATGGTATTAATCAAATAGTCATGTTGATGATTAGTGAAAGCTTATCTAAGGCAAGGATACCCTATATGATTAATTATCATGCCATATTAGCACATAACCTTTTATGAGGATGGTTTATGCATTGGGATAGGATTATGTAGTTATGTGCAGGTTCTACTCTGAGGAGCCATTATGGATTGAGAATTATGGACAGGTATGGTCATTGATAATTTTGGCATGAGGTTTATTTTCTTTATTCTTCTTGAGGACAAATGCATGCTTGTATGGACATATGTGTATGGACATATAGTTAGGCCATCTTTTACTGCTGCACTACATATTGGAATTTGACTTAGGAGAAACCATGATTGCTTTCTTTCTCCTTTTTATTTAGACTTTTGAGTCATGTTGCTCGGGTTCGAGCAGAGGTTTGGGATAGTGTAGCTGGGACCTTAGGGTCAGAGACAGGGTGTGCTTGATGTGGATTGTGGGTTATTGCGGCAACCGCGGACAGTAGGCGGTTGACCGGATCTTGATTAATTTACCCAATTGTGGATTGTGGGTTATTGCGGCAACCGCGGACAGTAGGCGGTTGACCGGATCTTGATTAATTTACCCAATTGTGGGTTGTGGGTTATTGCGGTGACCGCGGACTTTGGGCGGTTGACCGGATGTTGACTATTGCATCAGAATTGGGTATCAGATTGTTCTAGTGGATGGTGTTTCCCACTTTTTGAGTACTATTGCATCAGATCGGGGTTTTGTTAGTGGACGGAGTTTCCCACTTTGATCATAGTCTTGATCAGTCCTGCTATTATGAGACAGTGGTTACAGAGATACTCGATACAGTGATGCTTGATACAGTGATACTTTACTCGTGTGGGTCGCTCCCCTCGAGTGCCACTCCGGAGTAGGCTTTCCACGGTGTGAGCGCCGGGCACCAGGCAGGGTTCTTGAGTTCGACAGCAGAGCAGGCAGTACCAGTGATTACTGGTATCGATTGGGTTTATTCAGGCAGATACTTTTTGTTACACTCGTGCCTGGGGGACCGAGTGGAGTCTAGTAGCTGTGTTAGACCAGTGCTAGTATTGTTGGGAACCGTTCGGGGTTCGACGGTGGTCCCGTGGTCGTTGTGAGTTCTTTGACCATTGTGTGAGAGGTTGAGCATCTTGAGTCGTTCGTTCTGAGAGAGAGAGGGCATGGTTATGACTATAGCCTGCATGAGCCACTACTCAATAGCGAGTTAGTCCGTTTGGACGCCCTACGTAATTCCTGCCCGTCAGCGGGAGGGTGGTTGTAGGTGGGCGCAGGTTTGACTGGATCCGATGTGGCAGTCAGCTCGATTGGGTCAATTGAGCACCTCGTGTGCGAGTGTTGCATATCTTCATCAGAGTTTCCCCATTTGAGCATTTGGTAGAGGCATGGTAGCTGTAGAGTGTTTTCCAGCTTCTTCTTTCAGTTTTACTGCATCGGTTATCTTTTGCCTCTAGTAGTCTTGGTGGGCAGATCGTCGGGCCTTGTGGCGATACCCACTGAGAACTCCCTTATTGCGTAGTTCTCACGCACGTTGGGGGTTTTCCCCCTTTTGTCCTTTCTTCTCTTTGTTTTGCAGAGTCTTGGCGGGTGTTGCCGTTCTGTGGTTGCTGTGCGTGGTGAGGGAGTAGCGAGCTAGATCCAGACCCATCTTTGGAGAGTTGCGGTACCCCTTTGGAGGAGATCTTCAGTATAGTCGGTAGATTGGTATTTATTTCCTCTTTTGAGAGACTGGTGTAGTGAGGATATGATGTATTGAGAGCTTGTACACTGATGTTTTATTTGAGATATCTCCCTGTTGAGCTATGAGTTTTGTACTCGAGGTTAATGTATGATTATCATTTTTGGGAGATGGACCTTGTTGTTTTATCTTCAGTTGTACTATGGTTGATTTTATTCTACAGCAGTTTTATCTTTTAGCTCTGATATCTGTTAGCTGTAGTTCTTTTTGCAGGTAGGACGCTTCGCCTATGCGGGTTTGGCATAGGTGGCGGATCTGTTGGCGAGCCCGGGTCGCAGTTTCGACCCCGGGGCGTGACAGATTAGGTGGTATCAGAGCCTAGGTTGTAGGTCATGGTGGACTTAGAAACCCTAGGCTTGTGGTTGGACCCTAGGATGACTTCGTGAGAGGTCGTGATTTGTAGCGAGAGTCCTGATTGAGTTTGCACCTCTCCGAGGGACGGGAATGAGTGATTGGCATGTTTATTCTCCTAAGTAGTTATGTTGGCTGCAGACAACATAACGCTATGGAATGGGTGACATGCTCTAGACTTTCGCTGGATTGGGTCGAGCGTTGTTGTGTGCTGATTTGTGGTTTCGTCGTGGCGAGCGGTGTCTCCCCGACGCTGGGTTTGGGACCTTTGTGCATCCTGTCATGGCAGTTGAGCTTGAGCGGTTGGTTTTTGGGCCGGATACCCGGATTGAGGTCAGAGGAACTCCGGACCCAGATGACAGGATGGTCAAAGGCATATCAGCGGCAGAGTGAGCAGCTAGTTTGGTGACGCAGTTGTCAGAGCAGTGGGCAGCCCGACTGTACTTTTCTTCTGAGACACCAGGATGTAGTACCCTCAGCGGCAGGGATTTTTGTAGTGCCAATAGAGCGAGTGGCCCCCTCCGTGCCAATGTTTGTGCCAAGGCACTGAGGTAGGGTGGATGGTTGACAGCAGAGGAGCTGTGGGGCATGTTTGATTTAGTGAGCCAGATTTGGCAGATGACCACCCCGACTCGTAAGATTGAGCTTGGAGCCTTTGGAGGCAGAGTCGTGGTTGGGGGTGATGGAGTGATCAATTGAGAGCCTCCCTGTGCTAGAGAGTTTATGCAGTTGTTGAAACTGGTGCTCCAGGTTTCGAGGGACGAGGCACATAGGATAAGTGAGATTGGGAGTGGATTGCACCAGGATACTCTTTAGTTTCTTTTCGGTCCCTCATGTTCGGGTTTGGACTGTGGATGCCTCGTCGGAGTAGGCATTGTGTTTGGAGCTGGACACTGCAGTTCCTTGGATGGGGATCTGCCGCTAGAGGCGAGTTCTGGAGGGAGGTGCTTGGCGCTAGGTGATGGAGGACAGATCGGCAGGCAGAGGCATTTTCGTTTGCTTTCCTGGTGGTGGATATCCTTGTGGATGGTTAATGCAAAGCTTACCCAAGGGAATTCTACCCTTTGTGATTTATAACTTGCATATTTTGATTGTATCATATGGGATTGAGGGGTGAGCTTAGAAAGGATAAGTGTATAGGGAATTGCATGGATTAATGGTGTTTTGTCTTATGACGGTTGCAATGATGGATTTCTGAGATGTTGGGGATCGGGTGGACCCCGATGGCAGTATCAGTGTCTATATCAGAGTAGCGCAACGGTAGCGTGGTTTTGTTGTCTGCGGAGGATCGTATCTGTTGCCTCAGCGTGAGCAGAGACAGAGGTCGTGCTCCCTTGTGATTGATTGGATATTTTCTGATGGACTAAGCGACAACCGCTTGCATCGTGTGGATGAGTTTGTGCCGCCTGGTTGGAGGGCGCCACGGCAGTGGATCGGGTTGTTGCATGTGTGATTTCATCACAGCAGTCGGAGTTAGTGCACTTTGCTTTCCGGCATGGACTAAAGGCAGAGTTATTACCACGTGCACTAGAGGTACAGAATACCATCGGTGTTATGCATGTGAAGGAGGCTTGTGGGTTTTGTTCAGTGTCGTTGAGACCATGAGTTATACCAGCAAACCTCTTGATATGGGTGGCAGTTCGATGTTTTGACCCAGTGCTTGGGATTGGTTGGCACGGCACCACTGGATGGTTAAGTGCAGAGAGGGTGCTGATTGTGACTTTTGCGAGGCAGACAAAGGAGGCTTGTTATGGGGAGATTGTTCGAGCACACAGGGTTTAGCGACTGTGTGAGAGGAGCTTATGGTGGCGCCGGGACCAAAGGATATTTCTATTGCTGCGAAATCCCGGGTGTGAGTCCACTCGAGTTGATGATTATGCCGCCTGTTAGGGAGAGTTTGATTGCGGTTGACGTGGTTCTGGAAACCGCGCCAACCTCAGTAGCACCACTTGGATTATCGGTAAGAGCTGGGAGAGTTGATCGCACCGGTGCAGGGATCTGTTGGATAGAGGGTCTGTTTGACCTAGTGCCACGTCGTTGATACACGACGGTGAGAGCCCTTTGGGATTGGAGTCCAGGCAGGTCCAGGTATTATTTAGAACCTTTTGAAGGAGCTATATTCCGGCAGTTATTGTTTGATGCCTGCGCCAATTTGGAATTTCAGCTGAGGGCATTGTCTAGATGGTGTTCAGGACACAGTAGGGGCATTACGAGTACAGTGAAGCCAATGGATTGACTAATGCCCTGTTGCCTCTAGATTGAGGAATTCTGTGTTTCAGTTGGCCTTGAACGGTTTGATAGCGGCATCCTCCAGGATATTTTGGTTTTACCCCCTCCCTGAGTGTTTAGAGCTTGTGCAGCATTTGTATATGGTGTGACAAGATCTGTGGGGAAGAAGCTTTTTGCCATGTCGTTGTGGTGCAAGTTTTAGCTTCGAGAGCATATCTTCCTAGATTACTTCTTCTAGCCGAAGGGGCGGCGGTGGAAATTCGGCCAAAGTGGATGCTATTTAAGACTGGCCGAGATCGACGGTCATTGTTGGGGTGAGGAGTTTTTGGACCGGATAGTGCCAGCAGAGCTTGATGACCGGGTGATGAGATTGGTACCAGCGCCGATTCTAACCTAGTCAGTGGTGGGAGATGGATTTGTGAGTTATAGTGATACCTCCCGTAGTGGCTGTAGAGCCACCATTGGATTTTGTGAGCATCCAGTATCACCCCGACAGAGCCACTGTGGTGGCGGATGCCTGGAGCAGAAGAGCTATTTGGAGTCGAGTTTGACGGTTCCATAGCTGGCACTGTGTGGGGCCATCCTTGTGTGCAGGGTTTGAGTTGAGTCCCTGAGGATCCCTTTTGATGAGAGGCTGCGGCTGAGCAATCCACTTAGGTGGTTAAGTGTTGAGGGCGACCGAGTGTGAACCCCTGCTTGTTTGGGCCCCTTTTCTGTGCAGGTGTTTGTGTGGATGTGATTCGGGTCGCTTTGGTTGAGCTGGCTCTTGGGAGTGATTTTAGAGCGTGTTACTCAGGCTGTTTGTTCCTTTTCCCCCGCCTTTTGTTGGAGTTTTTGAGGTTTTTCTGCGTCTCAGCTCTGGAGTGTCATGTTTTGGACCCCTCGCCCGTGTTTGACTCGTTCCTTTTGGGGTCTGTGAGAGTTTGGAGTACGAGGGACGCCGTTGCGAATTCCGACTCGTGAGGTGAGGGAATTGCGCAATCGGGCTATGCCGTACTGGTTGTTGCTGTTGTTGTTGCTGAGGAGTAATCACGGGGAGTGATAGGTGACTTGGGAGCTGGAGACGGCGGTGTTGAGTATTGACCCCTGGTTTCTGGGACTCCTTGGGAGTTGCCTTAGTTTCGAGGACGAAACTTTCTTCTAGTGGGGGAGGATGTGGTGACCCGGATCTTTGCAGGGCTTCTACAGTGTGACCAGCAGCTTCTGGAAGCCTACGTGGCATGTCGGCGGTGTTCGCGCGCCAGTTTGGACACAAGAGATGGACTCGGGGCTTAAAATGGATCTCGTAGGTAATCGGGGGACCCCATCGGATGTTTAGAACAGTTTACGCGAGGAGTGGATATCAAATTTAGGCTCGGCGCGGAATTCGGATTAAAATACCTTTCCGGGAGCCTCCGGCAAATTATAGGATTGGAATTTGGCAAAATGGACGCCGGATTTGGAATCAGCGCGCGAAAACGGTCAAGATGGGCTATTTACTTACTGTTTTTGAGCTTGCGGGTACTGTTCATGCCGGAACAGTATTTCCGGCGATCGCCGGCGGCGGCGGCGGCGTCGGCGGGCGGCGGCGCAGCCTCGGGCAGGCGTTTGGCGGCCGCGGGCAGGCGGCTGAGGGCGCGGGCAGGCGGCTGAGCGCGCGGGCAGGCGCGCGGTCCACCGCGGAGGTCGTGCACCGGGGGCGGGCCACGTGGCGCTCTCCGGTTGGCCGGTTCAGCGGGCGCGGTCCACTGAAATTGGGCCCGGGTGCACGGTAGACCGGGTGGACACGTGGCGTGAGGTGATTGGTTCGGTGTTGTGCTCCCGGTCCACGCAACCGGTGGAGTGGGTGACCGGGGCAGGTGGCCGTACGGCGGGGCAGGTGGCCGTACGGCCCGGGTCAGCCGCGACGTGCGCGGTCCACGGCGCGACGTGCGTGGTGCACGGGTTGCCGGGCCACGTGTCGCGTCGCCATTGCGGGCGCAGGTGCACCGGGTGCAGTGGGGCCCGGGGGAGTAGTGGACTGGGCTGTGTGGTGGACCGGGCCGCACTGTGCGCGCCCGAAACTTGGCGGGCCGGGCCGCACTGTGCGCGCCCGAATTCGGGCGGACCGGACCGGGCGCCCGAAAGTTGGGACACAATGGGAATTTTTCCAATTGTTTCCTCAGCCTATAAATAGGCAGCCCGAGCCCTCTTCTTTGGCTCTTTTCTCTCAGCCCACGCACCATCTGCCCGAGCACCTTGAAGAAGACTTGTTCAACTCTTAATTCTTGATCTTCCTGCCAAGTTCTAGATTTTAGGAGCACGCATCCCGAGGTTCTGGATTTTACGGTGCGGCGCGATGTTGCTTTCTAGTGTTCTTCTTCGGCGCAGCGACAGTGTTTTGGCTCCCCTGGGCTACCCCGAGCTCCTTTTTCTGTGATTCTTGCGCCGACAGACTCCTAAGAGGTAGGGCTTCATCTTTCGTATTGATCGCGCTTTCCCGTTGCGAGTTTTTGGCACGGATCCCGAGGCAACACTGTGACCCTTTTTCTGTTTGGCTTTGTGGGACAGCATCGAGGTGTTTTGGCCATATCTTTGCGCACAAGCGTCAGCCGGAAACGAGCTTATACAACTTTTTCATCTACAGATCGCAAGGAACGCGCTCGTATTTTTCTTGGATTTTTCTGAGATTTCATCAGAGGTGAAAATTACTGTTTTCTCAGTGAACAGTGTACAGTTTTAATACAGATTTTTGTATGAGTGTACCCCCTTGCCGAATTTTTATCTTGACTTACCGAACTCCGATTTGGGCGTGCAAGGTACCGTTTCGAAGCTATCGACGCAAGGATTGCTGTGATATTTTTATTGGAATTTTCTGGGCACTATCTGCAGGTGATAATTTAACAGTTCAGAATTCGAGGTTGTATGGTTTTAAGTGCTATATTTGGGAGCCTAGTGTAATTAGTGGACTTTGTATTGTGCCAGGAGTGTTACGGGTGTGCTGAACTTATTGGAGCAAGGGATTAGAGTTATTTGGTGTTTTCAGCTGTTGGGCTTTGGACAGTCAGCTTTTCAGGTGGGTGCCTTATTCCCGGAACCGGTGGACGGTTCTCTAAATTTTCATATGTTAGCATTGCATGCAGGTGAATGGTACAATAGCTGGGATTGATCGGTAAGTTTAACAATGAGGATTTTATGGAAATTGCAAGTGAATTATTCACAGTATGACAATGGTATTAATCAAATAGTCATGTTGATGATTAGTGAAAGCTTATCTAAGGCAAGGATACCCTATATGATTAATTATCATGCCATATTAGCACATAACCTTTTATGAGGATGGTTTATGCATTGGGATAGGATTATGTAGTTATGTGCAGGTTCTACTCTGAGGAGCCATTATGGATTGAGAATTATGGACAGGTATGGTCATTGATAATTTTGGCATGAGGTTTATTTTCTTTATTCTTCTTGAGGACAAATGCATGCTTGTATGGACATATGTGTATGGACATATAGTTAGGCCATCTTTTACTGCTGCACTACATATTGGAATTTGACTTAGGAGAAACCATGATTGCTTTCTTTCTCCTTTTTATTTAGACTTTTGAGTCATGTTGCTCGGGTTCGAGCAGAGGTTTGGGATAGTGTAGCTGGACCTTAGGGTCAGAGACAGGGTGTGCTTGATGTTGGATTGTGGGTTATTGCGGCAACCGCGGACAGTAGGCGGTTGACCGGATCTTGATTAATTTACCCAATTGTGGATTGTGGGTTATTGCGGCAACCGCGGACAGTAGGCGGTTGACCGGATCTTGATTAATTTACCCAATTGTGGGTTGTGGGTTATTGCGGTGACCGCGGACTTTGGGCGGTTGACCGGATGTTGACTATTGCATCAGATTGGGTATCAGATTGTTCTAGTGGATGGTGTTTCCCACTTTTTGAGTACTATTGCATCAGATCGGGGTTTTGTTAGTGGACGGAGTTTCCCACTTTGATCATAGTCTTGATCCAGTCCTGCTATTATGAGACAGTGGTTACAGAGATACTCGATACAGTGATGCTTGATACAGTGATACTTTACTCGTGTGGGTCGCTCCCCTCGAGTGCCACTCCGGAGTAGGCTTTCCACGGTGTGAGCGCCGGGCACCAGGCAGGGTTCTTGAGTTCGACAGCAGAGCAGGCAGTACCAGTGATTACTGGTCTATCGATTGGGTTTATTCAGGCAGATACTTTTTGTTACACTCGTGCCTGGGGGACCGAGTGGAGTCTAGTAGCTGTGTTAGACCAGTGCTAGTATTGTTGGGAACCGTTCGGGGTTTGACGGTGGTCCCGTGGTCGTTGTGAGTTCTTTGACCATTGTGTGAGAGGTTGAGCATCTTGAGTCGTTCCGTTCTGAGAGAGAGAGGCATGGATTATGACTATAGCCTGCATGAGCCACTACTCAATAGCGAGTTAGTCCGTTTGGACGCCCTACGTAATTCCTGCCCGTCAGCGGGAGGTGGTTGTAGGTGGGCGCAGGTTTGACTGGACCCGATGTGGCAGTCAGCTCGATTGGGTCAATTGAGCACCTCGTGTGCGAGTGTTGCATATCTTCATCAGAGTTTCCCCATTTGAGCATTTGGATAGAGGCATGGTAGCTGTAGAGTGTTTCCAGCTTCTTCTTTCAGTTTTACTGCATCGGTTATCTTTTGCCTCTAGTAGTCTTGGTGGGCAGATCGTCGGGCCTAGTGGCGATACCCACTGAGAACTCCCTTATTGCGTAGTTCTCACGCCCGTTGGGGGTTTTCCCCCTTTTGTCCTTTCTCCTCTTTGTTTTGCAGAGTCTTGGCGGGTTTGTTGCCGTTCTGTGGTTGCTGTGCGTGGTGAGGGAGTAGCGAGCTAGATCCAGACCCATCTTTGGAGAGTAGCGGTACCCCCTTTGGAGGAGATCTTCAGTATAGTCGGTAGATTGGTATTTATTTCCTCTTTTGAGAGACTGGTGTAGTGAGGATATGATGTATTGAGAGCTTGTACACTGATGTTTTATTTGAGATATCTCCCTGTTGAGCTATGAGTTTTGTACTCGAGGTTAATGTATGATTATCATTTTTGGGAGATGGACCTTGTTGTTTTATCTTCAGTTGTACAGTGGTTGATTTTATTCTAAAGCAGTTTATCTTTTAGCTCTGATATCTGTTAGCTGTAGTTCTTTTTGCAGGTAGGACGCTTCGCCTATGCGGGTTTGGCATAGGTGGCGGATCTGTTGGCGAGACCGGGTCGCAGTTTCGACCCCGGGGCGACCTCGGTCCTCAATCAAATGCAAAATACTCAATCGTGGGAAACTCTGTCCACGAGAGAATTCAGATGCCCAATCATGGGCAATAATAAATATCCGGTCAACTGCCCAATATCCGTGATTCCGCAAAGCCCCACCAATATCCACCTGTCCCAGACACCAGTCCCGACTACAATACCTAGACCCCTGCTCGAACCCGAGCAACACTGACCACTTGACTAACAAGAAAGGAGGAATGGAAAAGCAACGGTTTCGCCCTATCAAGTTCATACGTAGGCATCAGTCAAAAGATGGCCTGACTACATGACCATACCCATGCTTTTGTCCTCAAAAAGATAGAATGTGAAACATATATTATCAAGCATGCTAAATATTCCTACTATGGTATGCCGCACTCCCCTAAGTAGGCTATTCCTTCTTACCTCTCGCTCTATCGGTTGTAACATCCATTTTGCCTGATGTCCAGTCATAAAGGGGTGACATCCCCACAAATGCATTTACATTCACCAGAATATGAACCTTATCAATCTTTAGCTTACCCACCTGAAGCGCTTAACCAAGGCAAACCTGAAGTCGGCTGAAGTGTGCAGACGCTCTACACAGTCCAAATTCTGCCGAAACGCACCTCGGTGCACTCTGCGAAAGCTCGACTCCAAACAGCTGAAAGTACCCCGAAACAAATCTGCAGATCCAAACGGTCCAGCAACACTTGCAACCCCCTGTGTACAACAATAAGGCCCAACATTACACTTTTCATTCCAAAATTACCAAGTACACACAACCCTGAAAATCAGTCCAAAGATGTAATTAGTTCACCTGCAGCGAGAACGCATCAAATTCCAAAATAAATAATGTCGCGATCGTCCACTACTCGATACCTTCGAAACGAGTACCTGCAGGGGCGTCACATTCCCCGAGGCCCCGTATGCCGAATTACAAATTCCACAATATAGGTCGCTCACAACCACAACCACACATCTTGAAACTCTGTACAGATAAAGGTAGAAAGTAGTAATATCCTCCGGTCAGCCTCAGAAAAATCCAAGAAAATACTGTGGCAATCCTCGCGTCTAGTATATGGCAAACTGTCCAAAGGCTCGGCTCCATCCGATGCCCGGTTTGCGAGAGTAAAAAATCTGGAAAGATGGTGCTGTCCAGAATTCCATCAGCGGCAAGGAGGGGTTTAAAACTACCCGGTAACCCCAAACGAGCTCTAATCTGAGAAACGTGGTACAAGATTTTTAGATCTACCTCTCGTGAATCCGATGCAACAAAAATCATCCGAAAAATATTATAGGGGTGGCTCTTTGGACCTCCATACCAAACTGCGACGATACGGGCCTACGATAACTATGTCGCTCCACTGTGCCGACGTGCCGAAGTCGTCGACGCCGGCCTTCCAAAAATTCCGAGCTTCCTTCACAAGATGCGCGGACAAGTGACAACAAAGTTGGGAAGGCCCTCAGGCCCGGAGAAGAGCTCGGGAAAAAGCCCGAAAAGGGCATTGCAAAGTCCTATTTATAGGCCCACCCGAAAAAAGCCTGAAGGGGTTTGGGCCGAAATTTTCCCCGGCTCAGTCAGAATCGGGCGTTGAACAGTGCTGGCCAGGCCCACCACGTAGCCCCCGAAACACCCCGTGCCTGCCACTTCGCACCCGAACAGCGGACAGCCCACCGCCATCCGCCTGCTCGACACTGGCCGCGAGATGGCCGACGCGTGGAACCGCACTCACCACCCTCCCGCCCACGTGCGCGCCTGCGCCGCCGCCTGCCACCCTGCACCTCACCCGCCCAGAGGCGGCCTGCACCCATTCCGTGGATCGCGTGCACGTTACCTCCACTCAAGTGGCCTCCCTTGTCCCCGCCCGTTCAGCACCAGCCACACTCCCCGTAGACCAGCGCGCTGTGACGCCCGCCACTCCGGGGCCGCACGCGTCCAAGCCCCCTTGCACGCCGCGCCCGGCGGACCCGAGCGCTATGCCTCAACCAGCCGCCGCGCTCCTCCACCAGCCGCCGCTGCC
>JAQNDB010004119.1:0-25472 GCA_029204045.2 Tillandsia leiboldiana | reverse complement strand
AAACGGAAAAATAAATAACACGCAGAGATTTTTACGTGGAAAACTCCAAACCGGAGTAAAAAAACCACGGGACGATAACACGGTGAATCCACTAGAATAAACACGTACAAGGTGATATACGTACTCACAGACGACTCAACCCTTTTCCATACGCTCCTAGTTGATCTTCTCCGCTCGCTCCAACGCGCTTCTCGAATCCACGATCTTGCGGTCCAACGCCAAATCACGACGTCCGACCGAATCCACGGTCTTCACCCAGTAGCACGCTTCGAATCCACGAACGTACCTCGCTCCGAATCCACGAGAGCGGTACACCTTGAATCCACAAGGCCACGCGAGTCCACGCGCCGATTTTGGGAAAATCGTTGTTTTTGGGTGGTGATGATCCGCCGAATACTTAGATTAGAGATAGATCGAAATACCATCTAAGTATTCATTGATTTGATTCTACTCAAAATGTGAGTATGAAACCTAGAATCAAATCAATCAATATAGATGAAGAAACATAAGATTAATCTATTGATTTCCTTTCTTCTCTATTTGTGGATCTATAATTAGGTCGTCTTTTTCCTTTTTCGTGGGTTGCCCTAAAAGATGAATTAAAGGGTCTATATATAGTTAGAAACCATTGGAAGAGGATAAGAATCAAAAACTACCTTTTCTGGAATTTTTCAGGACGACGATCCGGATCGGACTTCGGCGATCCGGATTGCAGTAGCGAGACAACAGTTTCCAGAAAAACCAAAGGTTCGGGATCCGGATCGAAGTGCCTGATCCGGATCGTTCATACATTTCACCAAACACCAACGTTCGGGATCCGGATTGCAAAGCCTGATCCGGATCGATCATAAAACATGGTAAAACCAGTGTTCGGGATCCGGATCAAAGGAGGCTACGATCCGGATTGAATGGTGTATGAACGAACACCCTTCGGGATCCGGATTGGAAAGTCTGATCCGGATCCTGAACATGTCCCATGTCCAGTTTTGATTTTATGCAATTAAAATTCATCCAAGTGTTTCTACACTATAAGAAGTATTCGGATCACCAAAATAATTAGTTAAACATACCTGATCCTTTGAATTCTTCTTTCTTGAGATTGAGTTAAATGATCCAACTTTCTTTATCTTCAATCTTCAAGATTTAACCGAATTCACGAAATACGCCAACTCAAATTCCATAACAATCTCCCCTTGGCGGTTTCGTGACAAAACACAAATCCACTCAAGAAAATTCAAAAAGATATTTTGTTGCTATCACCATACAACAAAAATTATAATGGATATCCAAAATAAATAGATACATGAGTTAAACTCCTAAAACAAACTCTAGACTTAGACATCTGAACTCTCTGCAAAGAAATCATTTCTGACGAAAGAAATCGTTAGATACCTCAAGAATTTTATATCATTCAAAAACCACATACAGAGATGAAGTTTATACTCATTATACTTATCATGACATTTATACATTCAGATATGTAATTTGATCATAGTTAAAAACCAACATATCTCCTATGCAATCAAAATCCAAATGTCACAAAATTGTTAGTGAACATCAACTTGTTAGTTATATACATGCCCAATAGTTAGCAAATAGTTAGTCGAAAGCATGCATGCAATCACAAATGAAAACCAAAGTTGAAGTTCTACTTACCTTACTTACCTTCATAGTTCAACTGGACGATCAAGATTGTTCAAACTGTTCTAATACTCTCTCCCCCTTTTTGTCACAAAGTTAGCCAAAATTACCAAAAGGAGAGAAAAGTTAACAAGTTCAAGAACCAAAAGTTTGAGAATTAAAAACTAAAAACTAAAACTTAAAAACCTGCACAAGAAAACCGATTAAAAAATCTGCACAAGAAAAAGAAATAAATGGAAGGAATCAGTCATCAGATTCAGAGTCTTCAGAGCTCGTGCAGCCCATCTTAGAGAACATCTTTTTCACCAGCCTTGTTCATTGAATTGACCTTCTTAGTTATGGTAATATGAGCTGCCGTGATGAGCTCAAGCTCATTGGAAATTCTCTTCTGTGCCTTCGAAATCTGTTCCTGCTCAAAAGATAATCCGTTGTTGTTCTTTGTAGATGGATGAGACTGATGCTTCATCCGCTGGTGTGGGTGCTGGTTGTGATGGTGATGCGGAGTGGCCGGTACTAGGTTTCGTTCCGCATGGAGGAACTGGAGTGACATGAGGCAATTTGTGAAGGGACTTGACAATGGTGGACTCATCGATCATGCCCAAGCAGTGATGATAAGTTGTTGAACTAATATCAACTTGAAATCTCTTTAAGATCCTCATTATAATCACTGGAAATGGGACTCCTGTTCAGTGGGATGAGGATGCTCAACATATCTCGTCATTCTATTCCAATAATATATGGAATGTTGATATTTAATCCCATTGCCTCTGACGGATGTCCTAAGAGATACAAAAACAGCATTCGATCCCATCTCAAGACTTCGTCTGCATATTTGGAACGGATATTGTAACAAGTGATGAAGTTTAGAAACCTGTACTCAAGACGAAGTTCTTTGGATTTGATAGACTTCTCCGTTGATTGAGTTCCTCCAAACATATTCCCTTTATGACCATTTGCCACATCGTGTTTGTCAAAACCTTTCCCTTCAAGTAATTAACTCCTGTCTTGCTGGCTTGCATTCCCAATACCTCGCCAATTAACTGTGGAGTAATTTAAACCTCGTGCCTTGGATATTCGTGTAAAACTCCATCGGACCATTTTCATTTTCTCGAAGGTGCCATGCATTTGTATAGAAGGTCCTCACGTGATGCAGACAGTATCCAAGCATTTCTGGGAATCGGCATACTTGAATAAGGTTTGCTTGTTCAATCAGAACACCAAACTCGGGGGAGTGAGATCGTAGAGCCTCAATATTAACATGCCTCTCGCCAATGCACTCACGATTCTCAAATGCCCTTAGGCGATCCGCATTAACGAACACTTGTTCCACGAGGTGGAGAATCCGGAACTATTGGTTTGTTAATCTCGAGACCTCGTTCTCGTCCAAACCGTCGAGCCAGTCTTTTTCTTTTCATTGAGATAGAGGGTGTCATTGGCGCTTTACCTTTTGACGTGTCGAAAGTCTTTTGCTTAGGTTGAACAGACATTGATTCATCATCCGACAGTTTGTCCCAATCAACTTCTGATTATCTGCTTCAGCCTCTGAGTCGCTGACCAGAAGAAACTCACCTTTCCGTTGAGTTTTCTTAGCTCTTTTTCAGTTTGTTTGTTGCTCGAGTGTGTACCATGGCAACTAGCAGGAAGATGATCCATGAAAACGTCATTGTTGCTATTTCTTGTGAAAAGAAAATCCTGTGAGCAACAACTCAAGAACACGAAAAAAATTGTTAATTTTCAAAAAAATTTGAAAAATTGTACCCAAACAATCATTATCGTGTAGAGAGACTAAGAATCAAATTAGTTTTGCAAAAGGAATTTTAAAAATAGATCAATCGCATGATTTAGAAAATTCCCATTATATACTCTAAAACCGAAATTTTTGAAATCGAAGGCCAAAAATCCGTTTATCATTAGAATACCTAGCATATAATCAAAACTAATCTACCCAGAGTTCTTATTTCAAAAGAAATTTGATCAAAAACCATCCACAAACGAAAAAGATACGGAAATTCCATCACGTTTTGAAGAAAAATATGAAAAACCGTGAAATACCGAGATTTTGATCAATAAAACTTACTTGGAATCGAAGAACTTGAGTTTGAAAGCTTCCAAGATGGATGAATTCTAGAGAGAGAAGCTCTGGAGACTTTCGAACAAAAGATTGAGGTAAAAAGAAATCAAAACCCTTTTGTTCTATATAAAACCCTAGCCGCGATCCGGATCAGTTCGTGATTACGATCCGGATCGGCTACCCGCAGAGAATACCTGCGTTCGGGATCCGGATCGGCTTGTCCAATCCGGATCGGCTCCAACTTTTTCTTCAGAAAAATTCAGAAAAATTCTAGAAAATCCAGAAAAAAGATTGTAAGCACTTTTGTGTATCAACTTTAAATGAAAATCATCGTTTCATACAACAAGAAATAGATTATGCCAAATCTATCAATAACATTCAACAAATGAAACGAAAATTTATAAAAATTAAATCCCTTAAAGTTGAACAACATCAATTACATCTAACTTGATCTTATGAGTAATGCCTTTATCAAATCATCAATTCGGTAAAGAAAATGAAATACAAAGATCAATAGATGTCTGAATTCCCAGATAAGTTAGATAATATATCTAGTCAATTTATTGAAGAGAGTGGCTCTTTGAGCATCTTTCATTAAAATTCCCACCTTATACCAACCTTGAGATTTTGACAGAGTCAAGTATTTCAACATGCATTTTATTTAATCAAACTTGAAAAACCTTGCTTGGTATACATGTGGTAGCTGCACACAGTACTCGGACGACCGAGGGTGGTAGCTCTTTCCTCCATGTGGTGGTAGTTTTCACACTCCTCATTGGGATGTAACTCTTTCCACATCTTTTGAGCATAACACTTTTTCTTTGACTCCCCCTCAATTGGCTATCAATTATTTAAGATATAAAGTATTCAGCCAAATATTGATCTCGATTTCATACTCGACTAAACAGTCAAATAAGATAAAAACTATACCAAGAGATCATCGAGAGAGAAATTGACTTTGATCAAAACAAAGATGATTTAATTCACATAAATGATCATTGCATCAAATGAATTATTATGATATCCAAAGCATAATAAATTTCTTAAACATATAAAAGGATGCAGTTAAAGTCAATAAAAACTAATGCTCAATTAATGTTCTATGTCTAAGCATAGATAATGAACAAAAACACAAAAACAAAACCTAACCTAAACAAAAGTTTCAAAAAGAGGTTATTTCAAGGAAAGAATTCCAATTGCTTTACGCAAATGAATAAAACGTTTTTGATCCAAAGGTTTTGTTAAAAAGTCAGCTAATTGATCTTCAGTTGAAATGTAGGAAATTTGAAGAATATTTGATTCAACTAGCTCTCTAAGAAAATGATATCTAAGTTCAATGTGTTTTGTTCTAGAGTGCAACACAGGGTTTTTTGAAATGTTTATAGCACTAGTGTTGTCACATAAAACAGTTACCGAAGTTGCTGAAATCCGGAAGTCGCTCAACACGCTTTTCATCCAAATGAGTTGAGTTGAACAACTACCCGCTGAGATGTATTCCGCTTCGGCCGTCGAGAGTGCAATGCAGTTTTGTTTTTTACTATGCCATGCAACAAGGAAATGGCCAAGATAAAAACATGCACCACTCGAACTTTTCCGATCATCCACAGATCCTGCCCAATCGGCATCTGAGTATCCAATAATATCTAGACTTGTTCCCATAGGATACCAAATTCCAAAATTAATGGTTCCTTTGATGTACCGGATGATCCGTTTCACCGCTTTCAGGTGAACTTCTTTTGGTGCTGATTGATATCTCGCGCAAATCCCAACACTAAAGGATATATACGGGCGACTAGCTGTGAGGTAAAGTAGACTTCCAATCATGCTGCGATAAAGTTTCTCGTCTACATTCTCACTAAGAGATTCACTTCCTAATCCCTTATTGCTAATTCCCATAGGAGTAGGAAAATCTTTAGAATCTTCTAATCCGAATTTCTTTACCAACTCCTTTGCATACTTGGATTGACACAGATGGATACCTTCACCATTTTGTTTCACTTGCAATCCAAGAAAGTATGTCAGTTCGCCCATCATAGACATCTCAAATTCGCTTTCCATGATTTCTGCGAATTTAGAAGCATCATTGTCACGCCCCGGGATCGAAACTGCGACCCGGCTCGCCAACAGATCCGCCATCTGTACGGAAACTGCCGCACAGACGAAGCGTCTACCCTGCAAGTCAGATCTATAGCTAAAAACATGTATCAGAGCTGAAGCTAAACCAAAAGCTATAGAATAAAACTGAACATCTGGAATAGTAAAATCTCCAATAGTACACAAATCCTCAAGGTACAAAGTCTCACGGAAATAAAACAAATACTATCCTCACAAGTCTCTCAGAATGTCCAGTACAAAAGTGGAACATAAAATACACCGGGTACATCTACCTCAAACTCTCAATGCTGGTAAGGAACTAATCGGCCGCGTCCTCACCTCGATCTGCTGTCTCCGCGCGAACCAAGCCGGAACAGCTGCCTCAACAACCTGTCACCGCAGCGGGTGTGAGATCTACTGCAGAAGGCAGATCACAGTGGGTACCGTCCCAATATCCACGGTATGCCCACTAAGTCTACTGGAGGCAAAACAGATAGGTATGCAGATAGATAGATAAAGGGTAAGCTGAAAGAAAACTACAGCTAAAAAGTCTCAATCATAAAGCTCAATAAACTCTACCAATAACATGATATGCATACACCCTCTACTGCTAAGATGCCTCAGTATCAATGCCCAAAGGAAAGAAATGTTACGGAATTTGAGTTGGCGTAGTTTCGTGAAAGTCTCAAGTCTTGAAGATTGAAGGTGAAGAAAGTTGGATCGTTTAACTCAATCTCAAGAAAGAAGAATTCAAAAGGATCAGGTATGTTTAACCTAAGATTTTGTGTGATCCGAATACTTCTTGTAGTGTAGAAACACTTGGAAGAATCTTTCATTGCATAAAAATCAAAAACTGGACTTGGGACATGTTCAGGATCCGGATCAGGTTGTTCGATCCGGATCCCGAAGGTGGTTCGTTCATACACCAGTTCAATCCGGATCGTAGCCTCTCTTGATCCGGATCCCGAACACTGAGTTTACCATCTTCCTTGAACGATCCGGATCAGGCTTCGCAATCCGGATCCCGAACGTTGATGTTTGGTGAACTGTATGAACGATCCGGATCAAGCACTTCGATCCGGATCCCGAACCTTCGTTTTTCTGGAATTGCCTGACTCGTTGCGACGATCCGGATCACAGTTAATCCGATCCGGATCGCCGTCCGTAAAATCTCCAGAAATGTTAGGTTTTTGATTTCTATCTCCTTCCTAGGGTTTCTAACCTATAAATAGACCCTGTGTCTCTTCTTCTAGGGTTAATCCAAAAAGAGGCCGAAAATAACTATAGCCGTCATTTTCATATATACGCCTCTAGATCCACATATAGAGAAGAAAGGAAATCATTAGAGAATACTCTATGTTTCTTCATCTATATTGATTAGTTTGATTCTAGGTTTTCATACTCACATCTTGAGTTGAATCAAACTAATGAATACTTAGATGGTATTTCCGATCTATCTTTGATCTAAGTATTCGGCGGATCATCACCACCCAAAACAACGATTTACCCCAAAAATCAGCGCGTGGATTCGCGTGTCCTTGTGGATTCAAGGTTCAACCACTCTCGTGGATTCGGAGCGAGGCACGTTCGTGGATTCGAAGGGTGCTATTGGGTGAAGACCGTGGATTCGGTCGGACGTCGTGGATTCGACGTTGGACGCCGTGGATTCGGCGTTGGGCGCAGATCGTGGATTCGAGAAGCGTCGCGGAGCGAGCGGAGAAGATCCTCTAGGAGCGTATGAAAAGGTTGAGTCGTAAGTGTGTACGGTAAATCACCTTGTACGTGTTTTAATTCTAGTGGATTTCTGCCGTGTTATCGGTCCCGTGGTTTTTTACTCCGGTGATGGAGTTTTCCACGTAAAAATCTTGCGTATTATTTTTATTTCCGCATTGGGTTTTTATCGCAACAATTTTTTGAGTGTTTATGCGTTTACACCTATTCACCCCCCTCTAGGTGTTTTTTCCCCTATTTAGATCCGTATTACATATAACCCAACAAGTGGTATCAGAGAGGGAATAGGGTTGTAAACAATGGTTGAAGGTGGAAACATCAACCGACCCCCGTTCTTCGATGGAACAAATTATGCGTACTGGAAAGTACGGATGAAAGCCTTTTTAATTTCCATCGACGAACGGGTGTGGCAATCAATTGAATTAGGATGGTCTAATCCAACTGAATTTATTGGTGATGTTCGCACCTTAAAACCTAGGTCGAAATGGACCAAGGAAGAGTTAGATTCATCTTCTTACAATGGCAAGGGAATTAATGCTATCTTTAATGCCTTATCCCAAACTGAATTCTCTCGCGTCTCGGCATGTGAGACTGCGAAAGAAATCTGGGATGTTCTTCTGGTTACACATGAGGGAACTAACCTCGTGAAGATTCAGAAACTGCAAATGCTTACGAGCAAGTTTGACTCTATCTTAATGGCAGAAAATGAATCTTTCACGGACTACTATACACGATTGCAAGACATCGTAAACTCATGTGCTAATCTGGGAGAGAAGATTCCAGAATTTAAGATTGTAAGAAAAATCTTAAGAACTCTTCCTGAACGATTTCGCCCAAAGGTTACTGCCATTGAAACTATTAAACACCCGGACGAAATACGTGTAGAAGAATTAGTTGGTTCATTACAAACTTATGAAATGACATTTACTACTAACAATTCTTCTGGAAAGGCATCCACTTCTAAGTCTTCAGGTTATGCGTTGAAAACAACTAAGGAAGAAGACGCGGATACGTCCTCCTCAGACGATGACGAGAACCTTTCTATGGAGGAATTTGAGAAACAGCTCGCTCTCTTGACAAGGAAGTTTCGCCGCAACTTTCGAAGGGGTAATTCAAGCAAATCTCCATCCTTCGGAAAGTCGAACAAAGGCAAGGGTACTTCAGGTTACAAGTCAAGAAAGCAAGAGAACTTCTCAAAGGATAAGAAAAGTTCAGAAGGACAACTACAATGCTTCAAATGTCGAGGCTACGGCCACATTGCAACGGAGTGTCCTAACAAGTATCCGGCAAAGAAGAAGGCGATGCAAGTCGTCACTTGGGATGACAACTCAACGTCAAATGAGTCGTCTTCGAGTGATGAAGAAAAGAGCTCCACCGCTTTCCACGCGTCCGTATCTTCACCCTTCATGTGCTTTATGGCAAGTACATCTGAGTCGTTGTCCAACTCCACTGTTGAAAAGAACGCAACGGACAACGAATTGGATGATTCGGAAGGTGAAGAATTTGCTCTAGCCTATCACAGATCTTTACGGGATTTAAAGAAACCGGCTAAGCAAAACAAGGGGTTGAGAGGGAGATTGCAGGATCTCGAAGAAGAAGTAAAAAGGGTAACTTCTCTCTCGACCGATCTTGAAGTGGAAAGGGATAAACTGATAAAAGAAAATGTTTCCCTTCAAGAGTCCAATGAGCAACTCGAGAAGAACTATATAGATATGGTGAACAAAGCGAACTATTTCTTGAAGCTCTACGGCGAGGCCCGACGGGAAAAATTGGAAATGACAGAGACCATTTGCCAACTCAAGGATGACTTACAGCAATTTTCCTTAGGAAGGAGTAAGTTGGATAAACTTCTTGGTCTAGGTCAAACAAACAAGTTCGGCCTCGGATACAATCGAACTGAAGACAATTTTAGTTCGGTTGGGACAGTCTTTGTGCCTCAGTCGGTATCTCCTTCTCCGACACCGGAAATCATGACAACCAACGACAACAAGCCTACTTCATCCTCTTCAGAATCATCAAGCACAAAGGTATGCTTTCGTTGTAATTTTGCAGGGCACATTGAAAGAAATTGCAAGATTGGAGCTCAAAGATCAAATCAACCACATCTTGCAACTGCTACCAATAAGTTCACTCCATGGAATTCAAAGAAGGATTTTCCTAAAGAAAAGGACATTGGTAGTACTTCAAACAAGACGATGACAAAAGAAAAAGACCAATCTTGCAAGACGTCTTCATCAAGGAAAACTTTTCAACCATTGCCAACATACTCCAAAACTCAAAAGGTTTGGGTATGCAAAGGTGAAACCCCTCCTTGTCTTTAATCGTTCTTCGATTAAATCTTGTGTAGTTTATGTATACTACTTTCTTTTCTTCTTTTTCTTTTGGCCGACCCGTCAACCATCTTTGGGAGGTAAATGGTAATTTTTTTTTTATTGGTTGATGATTTCTCTCGGTTTTCTTGGGTAGCATTTTTAAAAGAGAAAGCTGATACGTTTGACTCTTTTCATGAGATTTGCCATCGTATTATGATTGAAAAGAATGAAAAGATCATTCGTGTTAGAAGTGATAGAGGTGGAGAATTCATAAATTCAAAATTCATTGATTTTTGCACTTCAAATGGAATTAAACATGAATTCTCGGCACCCTATACACCTCAGCAGAATGGTGTTGTTGAGCGCAAGAACAGGGTTGTTCAAGAGATGGCGCGTGTGATGCTTCATAGCCGGAATTTACCGCTACATTTTTGGGCTGAAGCTGTGAACACCGCTGTCTTTGTCATTAATAGAGTTTACTTGCGCCCAGGAACTTTAAATACACCATATGAGCTGTGGTTTAGTAGAAAACCCAATATCAAATATTTTCGTGTCTTCGGGAGTCGATGTTACATTTTACGTGACCGTGAAAATCTTGGAAAGTTCGACTCTCGAAGTGATGAAGGGATCTTTTTGGGTTATTCTACGAATAGCAGAGCATATCGAGTATTTAACATTGAATCTAAGACGATCGTAGAATCTATAAATGTTAAAGTAGATGAAGCTTTTCACTTTGAAACTGGAAAATCTACCCTCGATATCTCTCTAGATGATGATTCTCCTGCTAGTGCATCTTCTCATAATAATACTTCCAATATTAATGATGCATCTAATGGTTCTTCAAGTTTATCTGATGTGCAGGAATCATCTCATATATCTCCGAGTACTCCGTTTCAGCAAACGTTACGAATCTCCAAGGATCATCCGGAATCGAATATTATTGGAGATCCACAAGAAGGAGTCAGAACTCGGAGGCAGTTGGTTTGTGGATTCGCTTGCTACGTATCTTTAATCGAACCAAAGAACATAGATGAAGCTCTTCAGGATGACTACTGGATTAAAGCAATGCAGGAAGAGCTCCATCAATTTGAGCGAAACAAAGTCTGGGAATTAACGAAGCCTCCAAAGCAACACAATGTGATAGGTACCAAATGGATCTTCAAGAACAAGAAAAATGAGGATGGTACTATCATCAGGAACAAGGCACGATTAGTTGCTCAAGGCTACTCTCAAGTAGAAGGTATAGACTTTGATGAAACCTTCGCCCCTGTAGCTAGACTCGAGTCCATTCGTATACTATTCGCTATTGCTTGTCATTTTAAAATTAAATTATTTCAAATGGACGTTAAGAGCGCATTTCTAAATGGGTTTTTAAATGAGGAAGTTTATATGGCTCAACCGAAAGGTTTTGTAGATCATAAACAACCTAACCATGTTTTTCGTTTGAAAAAGGCTCTTTACGGTCTAAAACAAGCACCGCGAGCATGGTACGAAAGGTTAACAAAGCACCTTTTGGAGAAGGGCTATACTCGAGGGGGAGCTGATAGGACTCTCTTTGTGAAGCATTATCAAAGCAATTTCATTGTAGCACAAATCTATGTCGATCACATTGTATTTGGCGCAACAAGAGATAACGATGCTTCTAAATTCGCGGAGACCATGGAAAGCGAATTTGAGATGTCCATGATGGGCGAATTGACTTATTTCCTTGGATTGCAAATTAAGCAAAATGATGAAGGTATTCACTTGAGTCAATCCAAGTATGCAATGGAGTTGGTCAAAAAGTTTGATCTAGAAAATTGTAAAGATTTTCCGACTCCAATGGGAGCTAGCCACAAGGGACTTGGAAGTGAATCACATAGTGAGAATGTAGACGAGAAACTGTATCGAAGTATGATTGGAAGTCTACTTTACCTCACGGCTAGTCGCCCGGATATATCTTTTGGTGTTGGGATTTGCGCGAGATATCAATCAGCACCAAAGGAGGTTCACCTGAAAGCGGTGAAAAGGATCATCCGGTATATCAAAGGGTCAATTAATTTCGGAATTTGGTATCCTATGGGAACAAGTTTGGATATTGTTGGATACTCAGATGCCGATTGGGCAGGATCAGTGGATGATCGGAAAAGCACGAGTGGTGCATGCTTCTATCTTGGCCATTGCCTTGTTGCATGGCACAGTAAAAAGCAGAACTGCATAGCACTCTCGACTGCCGAAGCGGAATACATTTCAGCTGGAAGTTGCTCAACTCAACTCATTTGGATGAAAAGCGTATTGAGCGACTTCCGCATTTCAGCATCTTCGGTAACAATACTTTGTGACAACACTAGTGCTATTAACATTTCTAAAAACCCTGTGTTGCACTCTAGAACAAAACATATTGAACTTAGATATCATTTTCTTAGAGAGCTAGTTCAATCAAATACTCTTCAACTCTCATATATTTCAACTGAGGATCAATTAGCTGACATTCTAACAAAACCTTTGGATCAAAAACGTTTTATTCATTTACGAAAAGAAATTGGGATGCTTTCCTTGAAATAATCTTCTTTTTGAAATCTTTGCTTAGGATAGGTTTTGTATTTGTTTTTGTTTTGTTCATTATCTATGTTTGTACATAGGACATTAATTGAGCATAGATCTTAATTGACTTTAATTGCATCTTTTCGCACATTTAGAAATTTATTATGCTTTTGCCATCATAATATTTCACTGTTGCAATGATCATTTATGTTAATTAAATCATCTTCTAAAGTGATCAAAGTCAATTTCTCTCTCTCTATGATCTCTTGGTATAGTCATTATCTTATTTGACTGCTTAGTCGAGTATGAAATCGAGATCAATATTTGGTTGAATACTTTATATCTTAAATAATTGATAGCCAATTGAGGGGGAGTCTTAGAAAAGGTAAAATGCTCAAAAGATGTGGAAAGAGTTACATCCCAATGAGGAGTGTGAAAACTACCACCACATGGAGGAAAGAGCTACCACCTCGGTCGTCCGAGTATTGTGTGCAGCTACCACATGTATACCAAGCATGGTTGTTCAAATTTTTGATTAAGTAAAATGCATGTTGGAATACTTGACTCTGTCAAATTTCAAGGTTGGTATAAGGTGGGTTTTTAAAGAAAGATGCTCAAAGAGCCACTCTCTTCAACAGATTGTCTAGATACATTATCTATTATATTTGGGATTTCAAACATCTATTGATCTTTGTATTTCATTTTCTTTACTGAATTGATGATTTGATAAAGGCATTACTCATAAGATCAAGTTAGATGTAATTGAAGGTGTTCAACTTTAAGGGATTTAATTTTTGTAAATTTTCGTTTCATTTTTGGATATTATTGATAGATTTGGCATAATCTAATTCTTGTTGTATGAAACGATAATTTTTGTTTAAAGTTGATACACATTTGCGCTTAAAATCTTTTTCTGGTTTTTCTTGAATTTCTCTGAAATTTTCTAAAGAAAAAGTTGGGGCCGATCCGGATCGGGCTAGATGATCCGGATCCCGAACGCAGGAATTCTTCTGCGGGCTGACGATCCGGATTGTATCTGCCGATCCGGATCCCGAACGCAGTTTCTCACTGCGGGTAGCCGATCCGGATCGCAGTTATGAACTGATCCGGATCGCGGCTAGGTTTTATAAAGAACGAAAGGGGTTTTTGATTTCTTTTACTCCAATCTTTTGTTCCAAAGTTTCCAGAGCCTCTCTCTCTAGATTTCATCCTTCCTGGAAGCTTTCAAACTCAAGTTCTTCAACTCCAAGTAAGTTTTATTGATCAAAATCTCGGTTTTTCACCGTTTTTCTCTTTTCCTCCTCAAACGTGATGAATTTCTTGGATCAACTTTGTTTGTGGATGGTTTTTGATCAAATTTCTTTTGAAATAAGAACTCTGGGTAGATTAGTTTTGATTATATGCTAGGTATTCTTCTGATTAACAGATTTTTAGGCTTCGATTTCTAAAATTTCGGTTTTAGGGCATATAATAAGGATTTTCGAAAATCATGCAATTGATCTATCTTTAAAAGTCTTTTTGCAAAACTAATTTGATTCTTAGTCTCTCTACATGATTATGATTGTTTGGGTACAATTTTTTCAATCTTTGAAAATTAACAATTTTTCATGTGTTCTTGAGTTGTTGCTCACAGGATTTTAATCTTCTTAAAGCACTTGGATCAATGGGATTCTCATGGATCATCCTTTTATTGGTCACTATGGTGCACACTCGGGCCACAAATAAGTTAAAAAGAGCTAAGAAAACACAACAAAAGGGTGAGTTCCTTGTGATCAGCGACACAGAAGTGGTTTGTCACGAGGTAGATTGGACTGCATTGACAGATGATGATGACTCATTGCCTGAACAAAAGGCGTCCGATGCATCGAAAGGAAAAACATCCATGGACAAAGGTAAAGCACCTATGACTGCACCAACCATCTCAGTAAAAAGGAAACGTGTGGAGACCGTAAACCCCGTACAGTTTTCCGACTGAATCTACAGTTGAGAACACCTATTGTTGGTGTATCTGGCCCAAGGTGCATCAAAGTGGTGCTACTGTTGGACCTGAGTGGTATCTTTTACAGTTTTGGCCTTCGGCTGTGTTTGCCAAAATTTCGGGAAGGTTTTTGGCCAAACAGATGGTAGAATTGGATTCAGCACGGAAAAACACTTGAAAACGGCTATTTATTTGCCAAATTTGGAGTCCGGATGACCAAAAACGGGCTACCGGAAGTTTCGGGGGAAAACGGGTGCATGGGGGGTGACCGTGGACCGGCTGGTGCCACGTGGCGGCTCGGGATTGGTCGGCCCACACCGCCTGGTCCACGGGAAAGGCGCGCGGGTGCATAGACCGCGGGGCGGGCCACGTGGCGCGTGCGGATTGGCGGGTGCGCGCGGCTCGGTCCAGGGAAAGTGCGGAGCGGCGCGTGGACCGGGTGCAGGACACGTGGCACAGCGGCATTGGCGGGTCCACGCGCTCCCGGCCCACTGGGCCCTTCAGCGGTGAGCGGGGGCGGCGGAGCGGTCGACGCGTGGCGTTGCGCCACGCGTCGCCACCCGCGGGGCCCCGCCGCTGTAGCGGGGGGGCGCGTGGCGCGCGTGCGGTGGCCCCGCACGGCTGTCCCCTGTTTGGGGTACGTGGCGGGCGCCCAGGCGGGTTGGACGGCGTCTGGTCCGACCCGGGCCGCGCCGGATCAGCCCGGGCTAACGGGTTGGATCCGGGAATCCGATAAGCCTTATTTAGGCTTGTTTATCCGGTTTGAGGCCATTCTTTCACCCATTTCCTGTGGGAATTTCGCAGTGGGCTCTGAAGAAGAAGTCTTCCCCTGCCAGTGATCTTTCCAGCAGTAGCTTTCCGGAGTTGTGGTGGTGCACGGTTTCCGAGGTTGGCCGTTTTCCGACGCGGCGCGCTTAGTTCGTCTTCGACCCGTTTTGCGTCCTCTCGGTGCGCAGACTCTCCTGGCTTTACCCGACACCTGAATTCGACGATTTTTGCACCGTTGGACTCACGACAGGTAGGACTTTGATTTTGATATTCAAAGTTTCCCCAAATTAATTTCGGATTTTGGAGGTATTTGAGTGTTCTGTTGCCCCTCTTTCTTTGCGGATTTTTGGACAGCGACACGGTGTTTTGGCCATAACTTCGCGTACAGACATCGGATCAGGGTGATTCAAGAGCCTAAATTCATCTACTCTTCGCGAGGAATCTGCTGTATTTTTCTCAGGACTTTAGGAGATTGCCTCGAAGGTGAGAATCTCCTCTCTTTCCGGATGTTGATCTGGGGAAATTTCTACAGTAGGGTTAGAGGTTATTTTCTTGCCGGATTTATATCACAGCGTAGAAAACTCGGATTTGGATGTGCAGGTAGTCGTTTCGAAGCTATCGACGCGTAGACCGCGGGGATATTTTATTTGGATTTTCTGAGGACTGTGAGCAGGTGATTTTTGTTCATCTTCGCAGCGGAGTTATTGTTTGTTAAATTTGGCAGTTCTGGGGATATATATGGATTGTGACAGCTCGGTTTTTGTACCCAGGAGCAGTGTGGACTGCGCGGGACCGTTTGGACTCTGTGTAGCCGCCATCTTTGGTATTATCAGTTGTAGGACTTTTGACAGCTCGACTGATCAGGTGGGTGGTTGTTGTACTCATCTCTTTGGTATGCCACTAGGAATGTTAGAGTGCCCCTAAATTGAAGAGGCTAAATATAAGATGGGTAGACTTGCATGCTTAGGGAATTAACTCTTATTAATCAGATCCTATTGTTAGAATGATCACCTGTTTTAACCACTTATCAAATCTGAACGGTATATCTGAAGATAAAATAGTAATTGTGGACTGTAAAACTAATAATTCCTCTTATAAGACTGTCACTCTAGCTCAGGTCACTCTATATTGCTTATTCTGGAAAATTGGACAAATGTTGGAACAATGCATGATTAAACGGGTCACCTAATAATGTCATCTTTTACTGCTACACTGTTTTTGGGACTTGACTTAGGAGAAACCATGCATCTAATTCTTCTTCTTCTATCCTGGTAGACTTGAGGCATAGTTGCTCGGGTTCGAGCGGGTATCGGACAGTGTAGTCAGGTATTGGGGATTTGGGACAGTGTAGGCTTTTGACAGGGTGTTGCGGCGACCACGGATCTTGGGTGGTTGACCGGGTCGTCTTATTGCATCAGATTGGGTACTTGGGGGATCGGGCTTGCTTTAGTGGAGGGTTTTTCCCACTTCTTTGAGTCTCGATCCAGTCCTGCTAGAGACAGTTACTTGTGGTTACTTACTTCTCTCGTGTGGGTCGCTCCCCACGAGTGCGACTCCGGAGTGCGCGGTTGCCAGACTTTGAGTCCTGGGGACTCCTTTGCTTCGGTGTTATGCGTAGGCTGGCATACCCGAGGCGGCAGAGCAGGCAGTGCCAGTGTCCACTGGCAGTCAGATTGGGTCATCTAGACAGGCTTCTGACACAGATGCATACTTTGTCATCCTGATTGGTTTAGCATGTAGAGGCATATTAGGGGTAGCATTTCATCTGAGTTGCTCATATTATACTCCCCTTTTTATCCCTTTCCTTTATGCCTCTGATCTTCCTGGTGGGCATACCTGAGCTGAGGCTTTACCCACTAGGGGAGGCTACTGTTTATAGTAGTACTTACCCCCACTGTTTTGCTTGTTTCTCTCTCTCCCTTGTTTTGCAGAGTCCTCTGTGGGAGTTGCTGGGCCGTCAGCAACTGATCGGGGCAAGCGTATCGCGGACTAGATAGAGTGCCACCCGCGGACTGTAGCTGGAGAGTTTTGGGTACCTGGACTTCTCAGACAGTATTTAGTTACTTCCTTTTGGGTCTGGCTTCTGCCAGCTGTATATTGTAGTAGCGGTGTGAGAGACATCTGTAGTTTATTTTACTATTGTACTTTTTACTTCCAGTTTCTGTCTGAGTTACAGTAGTTTTAGTTAGCGCTGATTACTTTATGCTCTTTTATTATTATTGCTTATCTGAGCAGGTTACCAACGCTTCGTGTATGTGGGAAATACCGCATGCACGACGGATCTGTGAGCGGGCCCGGGTTCTGGTTTACACCCGGGGCGTGACAGATTAAGTTGGTATCAGAGCTTAGGGATGGGTCAGTTGGGACTTAGGAAACCCTAGGCTTTTGGACAGACCCTAGGATGTTAGGGCGTGAGTGGCGTGACAGTTTGCGGAAGTCGGTGATTTTGATAGTTAACTCTTCCTGTGAGTGAAGAGGGATCGACATAGTCTATTTCTGTTGAACCATTATGTTGGCTGCAGACAACATAAGGTTACAGAAATAGGGGGATGTCTTTGACTTCCGCCAGATTGGGTCGTGTGGGGTTTTGTTACTGATGTTTGGTCCCTTGTGGCAGGATGCCTCCTCGACGTCGGATTCCCACTCGGGGTGTCCCTTCGCCCCCTGTTGAGCCAGAGCAGCCTACACCCCCCGAGCTTACTGAGTTGAGGGCCTTGGTGGCCCAGTTGGCGGAGGGTCAGCGCCGCCAGGAGCAGAGGATTGAGCAACTGCTTGCTCGGAGGGAGGCACCACCCCCAGCTGTTCCGGAGGCTCCTGTGCCCCTTGTTGCACCTTTTGCGCCGTTGGCACCTTCTTCTAGTAGCGGGGCTCCTGAAGCTATCCGGCCTTTGACTGCGGAGGAGGAGCAGGATTTTGCTGACAAACTCTCCCAGTTTGTTAAGCGGGGACCACCTAGGTTCTCGGGGCGGGATGCTCAGCCCCGGGATGTTGGGAGATGGCTTTCTGCGATGGAGAAGCTTTTTTCGGGACTTCTTCGTCGACCCGAAGTACCGAGTGCACATGGCGGTGCACTGTTTGGACGGAGATGCAGACTTTTGGTGGCAGCGGGTAGAGCCACTGGAGTTTCGGATCACTCGGCAGTTGCCTTGGGAGGAGTTCCAGCGGATGGTGTTGGACACCTACTTCTCTACCAGTGTGAAGAAAAAGTTGGAGGACGACTTGAAGAATCTGCAGCAAGGCGATCGATCGGCTCATGTCTATTTCCAGGAGTTCATGGAGTTGCTGAACTGTGTGCCTTTCGTCGCCCGTGACGGTCCGCACCAGGTAGAGATGTTTGAGGCAGGCCTTCGCCCAGAGATTTTCACACTTGTGCATGCCCAGAGATTTCAGACCCTAGAGGCAGCCGCAGAGCACGCACAGTGGGTGGAGAGAGGTGATCAGGAGGTGGCCAGACGGAGGGCCGCGGTCGCGCAGAGTTCCGACAGGAAGCGACCAGCCCCGGAGGACGGGGGACAGGCCAGCTCATGGAGACCGCCACGACCGCCGCAGTCCCAGTCTTACGGCCGTGGGCGACCTGATAGGAGAGGGCCAGGTGGGCCCCAGAGACCGCAGCAGCATCAGCAGCAGCACCAGCAGCAGAGATCGCAGCAGAGGCAGCAGAGATCTCAGCAGCAGTCCTCGAGGCAGCAGCAGCAGCCGAGACAGCCCCGATCTTCTGACCAATGTATCTTCTGCGGAGGTCAGCATGCCGCTATCACTTGTGACCAGAGATGGGGGTCGATGCTTCCGTTGTGGACAGCCGGGGCATGTGCGAGCTACCTGCCCCCTTTCTACTTCCTCGGCACCTTCTTCGGCGTCGACTCCATATTCCCCTCAGCAGCAGCAGCCACCAGCCCGGCGGTCTTATGCCCCAGCGGGCAGGCCGTCCACCTCTCATCCTACAGATTCTCGACCTCCAGCACCGAGCGGGCGGGTGTATGCCGCCCAGTTAGCAGATTCTTCAGCGGCAGACCAGGTGGTGGCAGGTATTACTCTGCTCCTTGGTATTCGGGCTCGCACTTTATTCGACACTGGTGCATCTCATTCTTTCATTAGTCGAGCATTTGCATCCCTGCATGGTCTAGAGGTAGAGTCCTTGTCATATGCATTAGAGGTGCGGGTTCCTGATCACGTTATGCATGTCGAGGAGCATTGTTTGACATGCCCGGTGCAGTTGGGGCCTTGGATTTTGCCGGCAGACTTGCTTGTCTTGCAGCAGCTCCATGATTTCGACTTGGTGCTGGGGATGGATTGGCTATCCCGTTATTCCGCCACTATCGACTGCAGAGAGAGGACAGTGACTCTTCGTGAGCCAGGGCAGGAGGAGTTTCGTATTTAGAGGCTGTCAGAGTACCCTGTTTGCGATGACTATCTCGTCATCGAGAGCTCGGCGGATGATGAGCAGGGGTTGTATCGCTTTCTTGGCGACGGTCGTAGAGGTGCCTACGGTGGCACCGGGACTCGAGGATATCCCTATCATCCGCGAGTTCCCGGATGTGTTTCCCTCTGAGCTATCGACTTTGCCGCCGGAGAGGGAGGTGGAGTTTGTGATTGATGTGGTTCCAGGGACCGCACCAATCTCAAAGGCACCTTACAGGATGGCCCCAGCGGAACTGAGGGAATTGAAGGCTCAGTTGCAGGATTTGATGGATGTGGGCTTCGTGAGACCCAGTGTATCTCCGTGGGGAGCGCCTGTTTTATTCGTGAAGAAGAAGGATGGATCATTTCGCTTGTGCGTGATTATCGAGAGCTAATAAAGTGACCATTCGGAACAAGTACCCGCTACCACGAATTGATGATCTGTTTGATCAGTTGCAGGGCGCAACAGTGTTCTCGAAGTTGGATCTTCAGTCAGGTTACCACCAGTTGAGGGTGAGGGCCGAGGACATTCCCAAGACGGCTTTTAGAACCCGGTATGGGCATTATGAGTTTACAGTCATGCCTTGTGGACTAACTAATGCCCCGACTACATCATGGATTTAATGAACCGGGTGTTTCAGCCGTACTTGAGATCGATTTGTCGTTGTATTCATAGATGATATTTTGGTCTACTCCCGGAGTGAGGTAGAGCATGAGGAGCACTTGAGGATTGTGCTACAGCTTCTGCGAGAGAAGAAGCTGTTTGCCAAGCTGAAGAAGTGTGCATTTTGGCTTCGGGAGGTTGCTTTTCTAGGCCATGTTATATCAGCCGCGGGGGTGGCAGTGGACCCGACGAAGATTGATGCAGTTCGGGATTGGCCTAGACCGACGACGGTTACTGAGGTTCGTAGCTTTCTTGGATTAGCAGGTTATTACCGTCGTTTTGTTGAGGGCTTTGCGAAGCTCTCTACTCCCCTGACCAGTCTGACGAGAAAGGGGGTGAAGTTTATTTGGTCTGAGCGGTGCCAAGAGAGCTTTGAAGAGCTTAAGAGAAGATTGATCTCAGCACCAGTCCTAGCTCTACCCGTGATGGGCGACGGGTTTGTGATTTACAGTGATGCCTCACACAACGGCTTGGGTTGTGTCCTGATGCAGCATGGTAGGGTAATTGCCTATGCTTCACGGCAATTAAAGGATTATGAAAAGAATTACCCTACTCACGATTTAGAGCTTGCCGCTGTGGTGTTCGCCCTGAAGTTATGGCGGCATTATCTCTACGGGAGCACTGTGAGATTTATACAGACCACAAGAGCTTAAAGTATCTATTTACTCAAAAGGAGCTGAACTTTGCGGCAACGCCGGTGGTTGGAGCTTTAAGGATTATGATTTGAGTATCCTTTACCACCCCGGCAAGGCCAATGTGGTTGCAGACGCTTTGAGCAGGAGATCAGCACAGAGCTTGAGCATGATGATTACTCAGCAGGCACCACTTGTGGAGCAGTTGAGGCGTCTACAGATAGAGGTAGTGTCCCCTGGGTCTCTGCTAGACTCTTGTCCTTGGTCTTGCAGCCCACTCTGTTGGATAGGATTGGTGAGGCACAGAGTGGGGACCCCTACTTGACGAGGATCAGATCGCAGCTTCAGGCAGAGCAGTAGGGGATTTTTCAGTGGATAGCTCGGGAGTACTGGCGGTACAGGGACCGAGTGTGTGTGCCTACAGATTCGGAGATCAGGGAGCAGATTCTGAGAAAGGCTCACTATACACCTTATACCGTCCACCCTGGAGGTACTAAGATGTATAGGGACCTCAAGGCACTCTTTTGGTGGTCTGGAATGAAGCGGGATATTGGAAGATTCGTGGCTCAGTGTTATAACGTTGTCAGCAAGTGAAGGCGGAACATCGGGTACCTGCTGGCAAGTTGCAAAGTCTTCCAATTCCCGAATGGAAGTTGGGACCGCATCACCATGGATTTTGTGACGGGCTACCGAGATCACAGAGTGGAGCCGACGCAGTTTGGGTGATTGTTGATAGACTTACCAAGTCAGCTCATTTCCTGCCTGTGCAGATGACTTGGTCCAGGGAGCGCATGGCACAGCTTTATTTGGCTGAGATTGTGAGATGGCACGGAGTACCAGCGTCCATTGTGTCAGATCGAGACCCGAGGTTCGTGTCACGGTTTTTGGGGGAGCTTACAGTCAGCCATGGGTACTCGGCTTAGTTTCAGCACGGCATTCCACCCACAGACAGACGGCCAGTCAGAGCGCACCATTCAGACGCTTGAGGATATGTTGCGTGCGTGCGTTATGGATTTTGGAGGAGGTTGGCACCGACACTTACCCCTGGTTGAGTTCGCGTACAACAACAGCTTTCAAGCGAGCATTAAGATGGCTCCGTTTGAGGCGTTGTACGGACGCAAGTGTCGGTCGCCCCTTTATTGGAGTGATGTGGGTGAGAGGAGGACGCTGGGGCCAGATTTACTGCTGGAGGCGGAAGAGAAGGTCCGAGTTATACGACGGCACTTGGAGACGGCCCAGAGTCGCCAGAAGAGTTATGCAGATGTTCGGCGGCGAGACCTTGAGTTCCAGGTTGGGGATCATGTCTTTTTGAAGGTTTCGCCTTCGAAAGGGGTCAAGAGATTTGGAGTTCGGGGAAAGCTTAGTCCTCGCTTCATTGGACCCTTTGAAGTGCTCGAGAGGGTAGGCCCTGTGGCGTATAGAGTTGCTCTACCTCCCCGTTTGGCTGGTGTTCACGATGTCTTCCATGTTTCGGCCTTGAGGAGATATGTATTCGATCCGTCTCATGTCATCGACTTCGCATCCTTGGATATCGGCGAGGACTTGGTTTACGAGGAGCGCCCATTGCGGATTCTGGCTCGTGAGGTGAGGGAATTGCGCAACCGGGCAATACCTTATGTGAAGATCCTTTGGAGCAACCATGAGGAACGAGAGGCCACTTGGGAGCTTGAGACGGCGATGCGGGATACCTACCCTTCCCTGTTCGAGATTCCTGATTGTGGTACGCAGGTTTACTTTCCTTTTGTTTCGGGGACGAAACTCCCTTTTAGTGGGGGAGGATGTGGAGACCGTAAACCCCGTACAGTTTTCCGACTGAATCTACAGTTGAGAACACCTATTGTTGGTGTATCTGGCCCAAGGTGCATCAAAGTGGTGCTACTGTTGGACCTGAGTGGTATCTTTTACTGTTTTGGCCTTCGGCTGTGTTTGCCAAAATTTCGGGAAGGTTTTTGGCCAAACAGATGGTAGAATTGGATTCAGCACGGAAAAACACTTGAAAACGGCTATTTATTTGCCAAATTTGGAGTCCGGATGACCAAAAACGGGCTACCGGAAGTTTCGGGGGAAAACGGGTGCATGGGGGGTGACCGTGGACCGGCTGGTGCCACGTGGCGGCTCGGGATTGGTCGGCCCACACCGCCTGGTCCACGGGAAAGGCGCGCGGGTGCATAGACCGCGGGGCGGGCCACGTGGCGCGTGCGGATTGGCGGGTGCGCGCGGCTCGGTCCAGGGAAAAGTGCGGAGCGGCGCGTGGACCGGGTGCAGGACACGTGGCACAGCGGCATTGGCGGGTCCACGCGCTCCCGGCCCACTGGGCCCTTCAGCGGTGAGCGGGGGCGGCGGAGCGGTCGACGCGTGGCGTTGCGCCACGCGTCGCCACCCGCGGGGCCCCGCCGCTGTAGCGGGGGGGCGCGTGGCGCGCGTGCGGTGGCCCCGCACGGCTGTCCCCTGTTTGGGGGTACGTGGCGGGCGCCCAGGCGGGTTGGACGGCGTCTGGTCCGACCCGGGCCGCGCCGGATCAGCCCGGGCTAACGGGTTGGATCCGGGAATCCGATAAGCCTTATTTAGGCTTGTTTATCCGGTTTGAGGCCATTTTTCACCCATTTCCTGTGGGAATTTCGCAGTGGGCTCTGAAGAAGAAGTCTTCCCCTGCCAGTGATCTTTCCAGCAGTAGCTTTCCGGAGTTGTGGTGGTGCACGGTTTCCGAGGTTGGCCGTTTTCCGACGCGGCGCGCTTAGTTCGTCTTCGACCCGTTTTGCGTCCTCTCGGTGCGCAGACTCTCCTGGCTTTACCCGACACCTGAATTCGACGATTTTTGCGCCGTTGGACTCACGACAGGTAGGACTTTGATTTTGATATTCAAAGTTTTCCCAAATTAATTTCGGATTTTGGAGGTATTTGAGTATTCTGTTGCCCCTCTTTCTTTGCGGATTTTTGGACAGCGACACGGTGTTTTGGCCATAACTTCGCGTACAGACATCGGATCAGGGTGATTCAAGAGCCTAAATTCATCTACTCTTCGCGAGGAATCTGCTGTATTTTTCTCAGGACTTTAGGAGATTGCTTCGAAGGTGAGAATCTCCTCTCTTTCCGGATGTTGATCTGGGGAATTTCTACAGTAGGGTTAGAGGTTATTTTCTTGCCGGATTTATATCTCAGCGTAGAAAACTCGGATTTGGATGTGCAGGTAGTCGTTTCGAAGCTATCGACGCGTAGACCGCGGGGATATTTTATTTGGATTTTTCTGAGGACTGTGAGCAGGTGATTTTTGTTCATCTTCGCAGCGGAGTTATTGTTTGTTAAATTTGGCAGTTCTGGGGATATATATGGATTGTGACAGCTCGGTTTTTGTACCCAGGAGCAGTGTGGACTGCGCGGACCGTTTGGACTCTGTGTAGCCGCCATCTTTGGTATTATCAGTTGTAGGACTTTTGACAGCTCGACTGATCAGGTGGGTGGTTGTTGTACTCCTCTCTTTGGTATGCCACTAGGAATGTTAGAGTGCCCCTAAATTGAAGATGCTAAATATAAGATGGGTAGACTTGCATGCTTAGGGAATTAACTCTTATTAATCAGATCCTATTGTTAGAATGATCACCTGTTTTAACCACTTATCAAATCTGAACGGTATATCTGAAGATAAAATAGTAATTGTGGACTGTAAAACTAATAACTCCTCTTATAAGACTGTCACTCTAGCTCAGGTCACTCTATATTGCTTATTCTGGGAAATTGGACAAATGTTGGAACAATGCATGATTAAACGGGTCACCTAATAATGTCATCTTTTACTGCTACACTGTTTTTGGGACTTGACTTAGGAGAAACCATGCATCTAATTCTCCTTCTTCTATCCTGGTAGACTTGAGGCATAGTTGCTCGGGTTCGAGCGGGTATCGGACAGTGTAGTCAGGTATTGGGGATTTGGGACAGTGTGGGCTTTTGACAGGGTGTTGCGGCGACCACGGATCTTGGGTGGTTGACCGGGTCGTCTTATTGCATCAGATTGGGTACTTGGGGGATCGGGCTTGCTTTAGTGGAGGGTTTTTCCCACTTCTTTGAGTCTCGATCCAGTCCTGCTAGAGACAGTTACTTGTGGTTACTTACTTCTCTCGTGTGGGTCCTCCCCACGAGTGCGACTCCGGAGTGCGCGGTTGCCAGACTTTGGTCCGGGGACTCCTTTGCTTCGGTGTTATGCGTAGGCTGGCATACCCGAGGCGGCAGAGCAGGCAGTGCCAGTGTCCACTGGCGGTCAGATTGGGTCATCTAGACAGGCTTCTGACACAGATGCATACTTTGTCATCCTGATTGGTTTAGCATGTAGAGGCATATTAGGGGTAGCATTTCATCTGAGTTGCTCATATTACACTCCCCTTTTTATCCCTTTCCTTTATGCCTCTGATCTTCCTGGTGGGCATACCTGAGCTGAGGCTTTACCCACTAGGGGAGGCTACTGTTTATAGTAGTACTTACCCCCACTGTTTTGCTTGTTTCTCTCTCTCCCTTGTTTTGCAGAGTCCTCTGTGGGAGTTGCTGGGCCGTCAGCAACTGATCGGGGCAAGCGTATCGCGGACTAGATAGAGTGCCACCCGCGGACTGTAGCTGGAGAGTTTTGGGTACCTGGACTTCTCAGACTATTTAGTTACTTCCTTTTGGGTGG
>JAQNDB010004118.1:0-25472 GCA_029204045.2 Tillandsia leiboldiana | reverse complement strand
AAATTATAACTATGGAATCTATTTATATTTTTGGAGTGACATTAAAAATGCGTCTTGCTTTTATTAGTCTAGGTCTTATTTTGTATTGTTTTCTGAGCTTGCTGTGGTAACGACGAATGCATTTGGCCATCTTTGTTCTCCTATACTGTGGAAATTATTTGCATGGCATTAGATTGTTATATCTATCTGGGGACTTTATAATTGTGTTGAAAGGTAAAGTATAGGAAAAGAGGTTTTTTTTGAGCATTTTGCTCGGCTTCTTTTGGCCACATGAACAAATATAGAATTTTAATTTTTTATTTTTTTAAAAAAAAAAATAGCACACAATATATTTTATTAAATAAAAAATAAACTTAACAAGATAAAGCATTTGGGCCTAGAAAAATAAAAATCTATAAAAAGAGAAAGTCAAAGTATAAAAAAGAAAAGCAAACTATGAACGATTAAAACAGACATAATACAAAAACACTGCTAATCCTAAACTTTACTACATAAATATTCACGTTGGGAGAACTTGCCACTAAACAATTGTGTGAAATTTAGATTGTTTTATTTAACTGACTATACTAATTGTGTGAAAGATAAAGGGATAAGAAGAATAGTTTTCTTTGAGCATTTTGCTCGGCTACTTTTAGCCTGCACGTTGACAAATATAAGATTTTAATGGTTTTTTTTTTAAAAAAATAGCAGGGGTGTCAACGAGCCGAACACGAGTAAGCTGCGGTCGGCTCGTGTTCGGCTCGTTTAATAAACGAGCCTAACACGAGCTGGCTCGTTTAAATATCGAGCTGAAAAATTCGTAAACGAGCCGAACACGAGCTGACTTGCGAACAACAAGTTCGATTTTCATTCCTACTATTATGTGTAAAGTGAAAAAAATTAAAATTTTAATCTAATAATCAAAATTCACAAAAAATTGATAGCCTAAAATCTAAATAGTAATATATATATATATATATATATTCAAGCTGTTATCGAGCCGAACACGAGCGAGCTGACCTCAGCTCGTGTTCGGCTTGTTTACTAAACGAGCGATTCGATTCAAGCTCATTTCGAGCCGAACACGAATTGACTCGCGAACAGCGAGCTGGATTGCCACCCTACACACGACCTGTTTTGTTAAATAGAAAATAAACTTAGCTTTACAAGGTAAGGCATGTATACAACTTACATGAATTTACGGACTAAGGTGATTTGAACGTCCAATTTTTAAATATTTTAATTTTATTATTCAATTTTTTAATTTATTTAATTTTAGTGCAACACTTTAGAATATTTTAATACTCAGCGACGCATTTAGTTTACACCTTCATGAAATTAAATTGCAAGGAAATTAAGATATAAATTTTTAACGGCTAAGAAGGCGCAGCTGTAGATTTGAAATTATAATCCAATCTAATTTGACCAAATTTTCATGATTAGACTCGAAATTATGATCAGTACCATGGTCTAAAGTAGATGAAGGGCCATCACGATCCTTAAAAAACAATAATAATAAATGCAATAGATCAAATGAATTAATCCTACTTTTTGAATTCTTTGTTTAAGAACTCAGAAATTGGCTTTTCCATTAGGTCCCCAACTAACTAGTAACTTGTCTGGCAGTCTCCATTGTGCTGTTAAAGAATGCTATGTTGTTACTCATCATGTTGAGCTTATTTATGCTGAAGTGTCTCTTTTTAACTTGGTAATTAACTGTACACAACACACCTTCATATCATTCTTTCATTAAATCTCAAAGTCTTACTATCAACTAATCAATATGATTACATAATGTGTATATATTTTCCATAGAACTAAAGGAACGAAAACTGAAAAGGATCTTCTGACAAGTCCGGCCAATTCTTTTTAAATTCGATTCAGAATGGGGATTTACAATATTACACATTAGCTCATATAATAGAGTTTGGACAAGTAAAAAGAAAGATCAATTCTTTGGAATCTTTCCTGTGAGTAGATTGGCAACCAAATGCTTTTTCTGAACCTAAATGTTTCTTGTTGCAAAACATGTGGTCATCTCCTATTCAAAGGAAAGAATTTTTTGATAACCTAAAATATCAATTTGTGGAAGGAAAATGATGAGAGAGAGAGAGGGAGAGAAGAGAGAGAGAGAGGGAGAGAAGAGAGAGAGAGAGAGAGAGAGAGGGTGAGAGTGTGTGAGGGGGCGGGGGAGAGGGTGAGGTCGGGTGGATCTGCTGGGTACCGAGGCCACCGTCGCCGTGTCGCTGCCCCCCCACGACTGCACCCCACTTGGCGACGTAGGGACCTCCCGTGTTGTCCTCCGGTCGGGCAGGACACACCCTGCTCATCTGCTCGGACTAGAGCCTGGCAGGTCAGAGGCCCATCCTCCTCGGACTTGGATGCTGACCTGTTGGCTAGATTCCTTCAGCTGAAAGTGACCCTGCAGGGAGGGGGACCCGTGGCTGAGGGGTCGCGTCGCAACTTTTCACCACTTTCCTCGGACTCTGCTAAGAGTAGACGTCGGGTCACATGGGCGGACCATCTTGGGCTACCTCTGTGCTCCAGCAGAGTGTCGGGGGAGGGATCGTCGCTTCATCCTCCCGAGAGCACCGGTGTAAGATTGCCCTCCTATAAAGAGGCCCTGACCAGGGGCCACCATCTCCAGACTCCACCACCACCCCGGGTTCGTCGAGCAGTCAGGAAGCTCGATCTCAAGCACAGATGCTTTAGGTGCCTCGCTAGCGATCACCGGATCCGCAACTGCCGTGATCCGGTTCGCTGCGCGGTGTGCCTCCGCACCGGTCACCGTGCGCGGCAGTGTCGCTCCCGGGCTTCCCCGCCGCTGACGATGGACCCTCGAGGCGACTTCCGACCCCACATGATGAAGGTCTTCATCCCTCTTTCTGAAGACTTTCGCAAGCGCCAACTAAAACGTCAAACCGCGGTGCTGGCTGACGTCATCGGCCGCTCTTACTTGGGCCACTATCCCCAGGACTCCATAGCCGAGGACCTCGCAGCTAGGTTCGGCGGCTACCCAACAGACTTCTTGGTGGCGAAATCCAGCGATCGCGATTATGTTATCTTTCCTCCTGACTGGGTCCGGCCGGAGGATCTAATCCGCAGTTCTCTGATCCGGCTTCAGCACTGCCGCCTCCATTGCTTCGCGTGGGAGCCTTACCGGCACGCGAGCCCCTACAGACTTCGGTACACCGCCTGGATCAAGCTCGCCAGCCTCCCCTTCGAATGTTGGACGGAGCCCTGTGTGACTGCCATCGTCCACGGCTTCGGGCGTTACATCCGCGCCGATTCCAGCAGCATCAACGTGGCAGATCTCGATGGCTTTCGCTGCTTGATAGCGGTCGACGAACTCTCCGATATTCCTGAGCACCTATCCATCTCGTTCGGCGACATCATCGTCTCCGTTCAGGTCAGCATCTTGAGCACGGCCCCCTTCGGCGGGGAGGACCGGGGGACCCCCATCGTCGGCGGCGACGAGAATGAAGGGGGCGACCAATCGGACCCCCGTGGGATGCGATTAGCCAGGAGGATCCCCGTCCCGGGCGTAGTTGGCGGCGAAGTGGCCTCGAGAGAGGGCATCCGTTCGGGTGACAATAGCACTTGGGACTCGTCGGAGCTGCGCGACCGACGGCGCGGCGGGGTCAACTCCAGGCATGAGTCGCGGTATCCCGGCGAGTGCCCAGCGAGGTTGGCGAACACCGACCTGAGTTTGCTGTCGGCGGGCTCCTCCCGCCCGAGCAACCGCCCGGTTGCCCCCGCGGTTCCACCTAGGGACTCGAGCGGCGACCGTCGGGTTTTCGCCAAGGCAGCCCTGCAACGTTCGCACCTCGGGCGTCGCGAGTCTCCTTCTTCAGGTTCGATTTCAAACTGGATTTCTTGTTCTGGCAAGCTTTGGGTCGAGCGCACTGGCGCTGTCGCCAAACCCCCCCTCGGTGGTGCTTGTTGTCTGCGGGCTCGTTCTGGGAGCCCCCCTCTCAGTGGCTGCCAGGCTGGGATGCCCCTCGTCTCGCATCCCGCTGTAACCTTGGGCCAGGCGCCTACCCCACCTGCTGACGGGCCTCCTCGCCCGCGGGCCTTGTCTGCCGAGGCCTTTCCCCACTCACTGTTGGCCCAGATGTGTTTGGATAGACAGCAGGCCCTTCTGCCCTCTTCGGCGCGGGCCCTTGGGCCCTGCGGTCCCTTTGCCGAGCCGCCTTCGCAGGCCCACCTCCGCATCCCTCTATTCTCTTTGGCCCTCGGGCCCCTTGTCACTCACGGGGCCTTCACTTTTCTGGACTGCCGCCTGGGCCGACTCGTGCTCTCCCCTTTGGAGCAGGCGCCGCCACTCGGGATCCGCACGATCCTTGCTTCCGGGCCCTCCCCCACGCCCGCGTCTGCACTCTCTGCCGTCGCTGAGTCGGCCGTCTCGCCCTTCCGCTCCTCTTCTGGTGAACCTCCCGACCCACAGGACTTCGCCTGGCGCCCGGTGCCCGACGGGGCTAAGCTCAGTCCGGGCGCTCCCCCAACCCCCGTCCGGCAGCTGCAGGACGCCAAGAACCAGGGCGATCTCGTTCTGCTCCTGATTGACGAGCCGCCTGACAGCCCTCTCTGTCCAGCGGCCACTTCATCTCCTGCTCCTCCGGCATTCGCCGCCCATCTTGACCGGGCCTTGCTGCCCACCTTGGTGGACCTTCCTGCGCTGCCCCCCCCTCCCCGTGCCACTGCGGCCGCGCCTGGCAGGACGGGGTTCCCGGCCGGGGTTGACCCCTCTTGCTCTCGGAGGAGCCCCAGACTTGCGAACCGTGCAGTTACCCCTGCACTTGCGGCAGCCATGGCGCCCAAAGCGGCGCTTTCAGCAGGCGCCGCCATGTCGGGGCAAGCGGCCAACGACAAGCGCGCCTGTTTTGAGTTGAGCCCTTCAGTTGCCACTGCACCAACCGCTCTCCGGAAGATCATCAAAAAAGCCGCCAAAGTTGGTATCAGGTTGTCTGTGGAGGAAGCCTCCAGCCTCGCGGCTGCCGGGCTTGTTGGAGGTCACCAGACCTTGTGCTCGGGTGGGCTACCCCGGTGACTTTACTGTTTTTATGTTTCAAGTATGCTCGTGGAATGTACGTGGGCTCAATGATCGCTCTAAGCGATCCGCTGTCAAGTCTGTTATCGCTAAGTTTAGGGACTGTATCGTTTGCCTTCAAGAAACTAAAGTGAGCTCCGTCTCCCGCTCCTTTCTCAAATCATTCGCCGGCTCTCTCTTCAATAAATGCCAATGTATAAGTGCTATCGGCGCTTCAGGGGGCATTGCAACCTGTTGGAGCACCGACTATGTGGAGTGCTCTGAAGTCCTGGTCCGGGAATACTCTCTCACACTGCGCTTCGTGCACCGGGCCAGTGGCCTCTCTTTCTACCTATCCAATGTTTACGGACCGCCAGGTTGGGTCGGGAAGGCGGCCTTCTGCTCGGAACTTGGGGACTTAAAGGACCACTGCACTGGCCCCTGGTTAGTGTGCGGGGATTTTAACCTCACGCGTTCTCAGAATGAGCGCAGGGGCCGGAATTGGAGTTGCAAGCTAATGCGAATGTTCAGTAACCTCATCAATTCGCTTCAACTAATTGACCTGCCTATTTGCAACCAACAATTCACTTGGTCGAACAATCAGCAATCCCCCTCCCTTGCCAAGCTTGACCGCTACCTTATTTCGACGGAGTGGGACTCGGCACTCCCCGGCTCCAACGTAACGGCACTCCCGCGTATCACTTCGGATCACTCCCCCCTTTTGCTAAAGACCCAGGCCTTACAGCACCACAGAACCTTTAGACTGGAGAAGGTCTGGCTAACTAGGGAGGACTTTAATCTTCTAGTACCAGTTTGGTGGAATGAGGTCATGCCCACGACTGGTGGTATCCTTCCGTTCGCCTCAAAGCTACGCCACTGCCGCAAAAGGATCAAAGAATGGTGTGCCTCCAACTTCTACAGCATCAGGAACGCCAAACGTAATACTATAGCGGAGATACATAAGCTAAACCTTTTAGAAGAGGTGAATAACCTGTCGCCAGCACAGCTGCTTACCCGTAACTCGCTCAAAGATGATCTCAAAAACATCATCGATGACGAGGAGCTACTCTGGCAAGCGAGAGCCAAACAACACTGGCTCAAGGAAGGTGACGGCAACAACAGCTTCTTCCACGCTATGGCAAAATGGGGAACAAGATCTAAACATATCGGGGCTGTAGAAGATGACGGGCGCAGGTTGGAAAGGGAGAAGGACAAGTGTGATTACTTCTACAGTAAGTTCAAGGAGCGTTTCGCCCCCGGCGACTTCCATCGGGTATCGCGAGGGTACTGGAGCACATGCTTTACCGACAGGTGGATTCTTATGCTCCTGATTCACAACCGTCTTTCACCGAGGATGATCAAAAAAGGCCGTCTTCAGTTAAACGGGGATAAGGCCCCAGCGCCCGACGGTTTCAGTATGAGATTCTACCAAAAGTTCCTGGGCTGTGATCTCGGCGGACATTCTGAAAATCTTTGAGGATCTGTTTGAAGGCAAACTGAACACTGGCCCTATCGACTACTCTTACATCTGCCTCATCCCAAAAATCGAAGGCGCCAAAACGGCAAACGATTTCCGACCAATTTGCCTTCTCAACTGTATCCCAGAAGATCATCTCAAAAGTGCTGGCGAACAGACTGGAAGGGGTAATGCACAGCCTAATCTCTCCGTCGAGACGGCCTTCTCAAAGGGCAGTAATCCTGGACTCTTTTGTAACTGCCAGCGAATTAATCAGCTGGAGCGCGAAGTGCAATCTGAGAGGTCGGCATTAAGGCGGATTTTGAGAAGGCCTTTGACAAGGTGGACTGGAACTTTCTTAGAAGTACACTAGTCTGGCTCGGGGCGAACCAAAAATGGTGCGAGTGGATTGATCAATGCATCTCCAACGGGAAGATCGCGGTCCTGGTAAACGGGGTGCCATCGAAATGGATCAAACTGCAGCGGGGTCTTAGACAAGGGGACCCGCTGTCCCCCTACTTGTTTCTGATGGTAGCTGAAGGTCTTGCCAGAATGATGGAGAGAGCTGTCAGAAACAACCTGCTGAGAGGGGTTGGACCCACAAAAGACGCCAAAACTGCCATCATCCAGTACGCGGACGACACCATCTTCTTCTGTGAGGCCAAAAAAAAGGCAACTCCGCAACTTGAGGTTCATCTGGCAGACCTTTGAATGGGCATCCGGTCTAAAGATCAACAGAAGCAAGTCGGAGCTGTTCTTCCTTGGCAGGGACAGAAACAAGGGTTTGCGGTTAGCCGAGTTCATGGAGTGCAAACTGGGCTCTCTCCCGATCAAGTATCTCGGGCTCCCTCTCTCGAGAGGGCAGATCAGGAGAGACGACTGGAGAGGTGTCATCTCTAAAATTGAAAAGAGGATTGAAGGGTGGCAGCCAAACTCCGTTTCCCAGGGAGGGGCGGCTCACTCTTGTTAACCGTCGTGCTGTCAAAGTCTCCCGCTCTACTTCTTCTCGGTTTTCAAAGCGCCCAAGTGGGTAATCCGCCGCATTGACTCACTACGGAGGGCGTTCTTCTGGCGTGGCTCCAGCTCCACTAGCCGGGGGTCTCTGCCTGGTCAATTGGAAGACGGTCTGCAGGGCGAAGAGAGAAGTCGCGGGCTAGGAGTTCTGAATTTGGAGCAACCTTAACACACGCCCTGCTGGCGAAGTGGTGGTGGCGGTTTTTTCACCTCCGAGGCAACCTCTTGGGGTCATCTGATCCTAAGGCTGTACTACACTCGACGGCGACCGCTGTGGGAAGGGAGCACCTTCAAACCGTTCTCGCAATGGTGGAGAAGCGTCCTTGGAACGAAAGCCCTCTTTCTCTGTAGCACCTCTCGTTCGGTCGGTGACGGACGATGGACGAGCTTCTGGTCCGATATCTGGCTAGGGGACACCTCGCTCCGCTGCCTCTTCCCCCGTATTTTCGAGGCGGTGCACAACCGTTCAACTCCGGGTATCTGACTGTTTCGGCCGTCGTGGCTGGAAAATTAGAAGGACGCTTGCTGGATATGCCTCTTCCTTCGCCCAGGACGGTGTCTCGATCCAGTGCTTAGCCGACGCCATGTCAGGGGTCCGACTGTCGAACCAAAAGGACATCTTCAAATGGCGCTGGTCAAACTCCGAATCCTTCTCGGTGCAATCCCTTTATCGCTTCCTGCAGGATACCGGCGTGCGAGTAACTGGTTTTCAGACAATCTGGGGTCTCAAGGCCCCCCTGAAAGGTCAAAGTCTTCATCTGGTTACTCCTCCAACGCAGGGTTCTTACAAAGGATAGACTACTCAAGTGGGGGTGGTCAGGGGTCACCACCTGTCTCTTCTGCTCCTTCTCGGTGGAATCCGCTGACCACCTCTTCGCCTCTTGCGAGGCGGTCCGTCTCCTGGTGAACTACCTCCTTCCCTCCAATGGGTCAGCCAACTGCTGCGCTACCGTCAACCTGCTGTGGGAACGGTGCACTACCATCGGGGCCGCTCGAGGACTCGGGATCTCACCGCCCTGGCGGCTGCATGGTGGACAATCTGGCTGTGAACGCAACAACAGGAGTTTCAAGTCCATCTCTCGGCCCCTTGGGCACCTGTGTACCGACGCTCGCATCCTTTTCGCTGTCCTGGGCAGCGCACTGTCCTTAGTTTTTTTTTTTTTTTTTTTTTTTTTTTTTTTTTTTCGAGACCCGGATGTCTTGACCCTTGTAGCTGAATTCAGCCTTCTATGAATGAAGCGGCAGCATGCTGCTTTTCCCTCAAAAAAATATCAATTTGTTTTTTCCTCTGATGGATTAGAACTTCATTATGTGCCACTTATTAAACATAATCTTCTACAATATTCGAAGGTGGTGGTACTATTTGAAGAAAATAAATTTCTAGATGAAGAGAGCAAGAGCAATAGAGATTGCTCGTGCTTTTGAAAAGAAAGAGGCATCACGTATCGTCTGACAGCAAACACTCTAGTAGTGCCTTTGTTAAAGTGAGTAAATACAAAATCCTCTTATGTTAAATTTTTGGCTACTCATGAATTTGATATTGAACTAGAAACTTTTGGCTAATTATGTTAAACTTTTTGTCGAGTTTCATTTTAGTCCAATCAAGTAGGACATTTGATATCCTAATATTTTGAAATTATTTCACTATAGTCTTTGTCAATTATTAGAGGAAAGTTATTGCCCGCACCTGCTGCATCTGTACAACTGCATGTTGCCCATACCATCAAAGCTCAATCTCCTCTCATATTTTGATCTCTACCACCCACTCCAGCAGCCATTTCTCTTTATAAATTTGGATGTTGGCTAAATCGAAAGTACAAATGGACAGAGAGCCGATTTGTGGTACAAAGATGCACGCCTCTAGGAAGGATAAAAAATAAATTACTAAAAGCTTGGGGTATTGAATGATCAATATAAGAGTTTTGAGGATTAAAATAGAACTTGACTAAAAAGTTTGGAGACTAGGAGGGTAATTTTATCCTTTTAAAATAAATGTTTGATATTATTACTTGACATTTCTAAGTGCACAAATATTTATGTAATTAAACACCAAAGCATAAGAGCTTTATGGTACTAGAACTTAGTGAAATGTTTTTGAATTTTACTCTTTTATGGTCAATTATCTTGAACTGGTATGTTTCTGAATGAGAAAACACCAGGTTTGATGTGATTAAATGAAGGTGTGCTTCTATCAAGTAAGATGTGAAAAATAGATTTTAAAGTCAACTGAAAGAAAATGAAAAGACTATCAATGGGATCTAAAAAGCTGCATACTTTTTGATGAAAAACCTAACTTTAAAGAGTTATATAATCTTATTATAAAAAACGTCATTAAAGATCAATGGGTTTATCTTATAGACTTTTGAAAATCAAATGAAGAAAAGATATACATATTTTATTATTTTATTTGATTATATGTAGCAAAATAAAAATTGGTATGATAAATTTTTTACAACTTTGTCTTGTTGTGCAAGTCTGGTCAAATATAATTAATGATAAGTAGGATGTGATGAAAAATTCTAAAAATTGATATTTTTGGCTTTTGTGTTGACTTGCTAATTACAAATTTATGATATATGCTTAGATTTGGAGCACACGAAATAAAAAAAAACCGTGCAATGTTGGAAATGACTCGTTGGAACGAAAAGTTTTACACCGTGTTGCAGAGAAAATGGTAATTACTATTGTATTTAATAATTAACAATATAAATTTTTTCTTGAACTTTATTCTTTAAAAAGTATTTAATTTTTACAATTTATCTTATTTTTGTAGAGGTAAAATCAACTCCAAAAGAATAATCTCAACATGCCGAAATCTATTTGAGTACTCATAAACACAAGGACAGAACATTCATGATGACAAAATAGTCGTATAACTTTAATTTACTATCTTTGGATGCAAATTTTCAACTATTTATTAAATATTAATATAACTTTTAGTTATAGTTTGATTTGCAGAAGAAGATACTTGAGAACTCTGAGAGATCATCAAGGGTCGTCATCGCATAGAAAGATCGCATGGGAGGGAAATCTATATTTCTAAATTTTAAGAGAGAAAAATTACGGATATATGCGCGATATAGGATTGGATCCTTCTGCGAATAAGATCTTTAAGGCACGCTTTGAGGGTTTAAGAATTTTCTCAATTAGGCTTAAGATGCGTCTGATCCGCATCTATAATATTCATCCACGGGCTTATTGTTCATTAGGTAAATTTAGTCATCTTAACCTTATTATATGTTCAAAATTTATTCATTGATTAATAATTAATTCAAATGTTATTCAATGTGCAGGTTCAATATAGTTGCGGAGTGGATCAGAATGCGTTTGTGCACTTTTTGATTTAGTTATCATACAATTTTTGTTTTTCAAGTTAGAGAGTTTGGTTGGTTTATAATTACTGTGAAGAAATATTATTGTTGTGATGTATGGATATTATTTTTTAAATTTATATTTTAATAAAAAATTAAATAACTTTGTTGATTGTGTTTTTAGTATTAATGGAAATGCGATTAGCTTATTTTTTAATAATAATGGGACACTTATAAAGTGTCATTGTATTATTATTATTATTATTATAATTATTTTCAAAATAGGGACACTTTTATGTGTTACTAAAAGCAAAAAACAAAATTACTAAATTGCAGCATATTTTGTGGAATATATCGACACTTGTTAATGCGTCGCTATATACCTAGCGACTGCACATATAGCGATATTATAATTAGAGTCGGTATTTTTACCGGTAGCACTTTTTTTAACTTTTAGAAATATTTAAAAGTGTCGCTATAATTTAATTTTGTTGTAGTGTATATTATGACTACAGGAATCTATTTATAGTTTATGGGTGACATTCGTTCTGATTTACCATGGCCACTAAGATGCGTCTTGCTCATATTGCATGTCTTATTTTGTATCAGCGATTGAATGACAATTTTATATTTGTTGGGAATTCCATACTCGCCCCGATATTAGATTTTGTGATTCCGCAATCCGCTCCGGTACCGATTGTTGGAATTCCACAGCAGAAACGACAAAATCAAATTTTTATCATAAGTCTATCCCCTCAATATAACTGGAACCGACAAAGTCACAAAAGAAAAAAAAATCAAAGAATTACCCAACTCATCTTCTATAATAGAGTAGCTTCAACCTGAGCCCACCTCCTGAATCTTTCTCAGCCCACCTCCTGAATCTTTCTCACCTTTCTCTCGTCTTCTATAAATCTAAAAAACTTCTCTCTCACAGTATCCGTGCACACGATGCATGCGTCTTTTCTCTCTTTGTATAGTAAGGATCATCTTAAAGCTTGAGCCGTACTCTACCAAAACTTTGAGCCTTAATGTATTATAAATATATAACATATAATGCATCAACTAGAATATATCCAATTCTAATATATTAGAAATCATATTCTAATTATATTTAAATATTAATTATAATTCAAATAAAATTTAATTACAAAATTAATCAAATCTAGCAGTATTGTTGTCTGAGCCTGTGGTACGGATGGATGCATCTTTTTTCTCCGATACAGTCGAAATTATCGGCAATAGGTGTTATTTTTATTATATGCTATTTTTTCTCTTAATTAGCCTGACATTATAGATTATACCTGACTCTACTAATTGTGTGAAAGGTAAAGAAGAATAATTTTTTTCGAATATTTTGCTCTGCTTTCACTACAATAAAATTATATTATAACAATATTTTTAAGTATTTTTTAAAATCTTAAAAAAGAGTCACTGACAAAAATATCAACACTTATTATTAGTATCGTTATATGTGTCGTCGCTAAAATATATAGCGACATATTTTTATAATATGTCTAAAAAATATGTCGCTATAATCTAATTTATATATAGATGGAATATAAATAGAACACTTATACAAAAATGTCACAAACATTTATCCCTATAATCTAATTTTAATATAGTGTTGTTTTTGTCACATTGACAAATATAAGATTTTAATTTTTTTCTTAAATAAAAATAGCACACCACCTGTTTTATTAGACAGAAAATAAACTTAGCTTTACAAGGTAATTAATTAAGGCATGTATACAACGCGTTAACTCACAGGAATTTACTGACTAAGATGATTTGGACGTCCAATTGTTTAAAATTTTAATTTTACTATTCTATATTTTAATTTATTTAACTTTAGTCAAGACAACACTCTTATTTTAAAATTTGAATATATCATTTATTTTTATAGATTTAATAATTTGTATATTTAATACAATTATCTTAATTATAAATTTATTAAAATAATTAATTTTAATTTTGAAGTCAAAGTGTCGTAGATTGACTCAAATCAAATAAATCGAAAAACTTGAAAAATAAAATCAAAATTTAGAAAAGTAAAATAATTGATTCAAAATAATTTATAGCTCAAATAAAATATGTACATTTTAACTAAATATATTAAACCCCTCAACTACAAGGCTTGAAATGGCCTCTCATCTTAACTTTATATTTTTAGTTATTAACTTTCTCTAAAATTACTCTATTCAATTGAATAAATAATTTATCGAATTTGATAAGTCTACTAATATTTATAGAATGACTCGTTGGTATTAAAGATGAGATTTTAAATGATATAAAATGTGTATAATGATTCTAGTAATTGTTTCCTAGTAATACGCAACTACTTTGACTCTTCAAACTGATCTCCACTAATTTTCTCTATTTTAAGAAATATATGAGTTGGAACAAAAACATATAATTATTGTAATATTACATACGTAAATAAATAAATATATTTTTTTATCATGCACATAACCTAATATTTTAGTAATTTTAAACAGAGGCTAAGATTGATACAAAGTATTGAGCCAATTTTTTTTTAGATTTTATACAAGTAAAATCCAAACTTTAAAATAAAGACTTTTACATCTAGCAAATTAAATTTGGCTCATGCTAAATTTCTGAACTAAATTCAAAAATTTTAAATTTTTTTCACTTAGTACGCATCAATGTTTTGTGACTCACAAATCACGCAATGAAACCTGCTATGCAGGCTTTGCTACTCCAACATGCGACCCGACACATATAAATTATGCACTCGAATTTTAAAATAAAAATATTATGGATCGCTGGAATTAAATAAATTAAAAAGTAAATAATAAAATTAAAATTTTAAAACTTAGACAGTGAAGTGGCGGTGGTCATAAGTTTATGTGACCTATATAAATGCCTATATAACCTAGGATGGCCGCGAGATGGTAACTACTGCTGCAGCTGCACCATCTTCACCATTTGCACCCCGCTATCCCTTTCGCACATTCCCCACCATTTTGGATCCTTTCTATCATTTCTCTCTCTCTCTCTCTCTTTATTTCTCTTGAGAGAAAGGGGAGGAGGAAAAGATCAAACCCTGCACGGAGTACACTTTCAAAGCGTCAGTAATAAACTCAGTGACAACCAAAAGAGAGTGGTAGAAATTTGATGGAGAGAAAAATAACATAAATACCACCTAGAGGATTTCACATTTCCTTGCTGGGAGTCGAAGAAGGGAGATTTTGAAGGTGATGAGACGGCGGGTGGAGCGACAACCCACCGGCCGACTCCGGTGCCTTGTCAACCGCAACCGTCACCCCGCCACCTAGTTGTTCCACATTGCTCAGCCTTAAAAGCTCTTGCTGCTGCTGCTGGTCGTAGCTGCCGAACATCTGCTGTTCTTGTGCCGCATCAGACGCAGCCACCTCCATCATCCGCCGAGCCTCCACCAACATCTGCGACTGCGACTGATTCCAAATCATTGGCTGCGGAGTGGCGGCGCCTGTGGCGAGGCCGAGCCCCATCATCTGCTGCTCCGCAAAAGGGGCGCTGCCTTGGAATTGGGGATGGTGGAATTGGGCGGGCGCGGGAGCAGAGAAGAGGAAGGGGTCGAAGGCGGCGGGGGCCGATATAGGTGGCGAGCTTTTTCCTGGCTTTGTCGAGACGCATGCGGAGCTGGACGAGTTCTTGCTGGAGGAGAAAGATGTAGCCGACGGAGCCGTAGACCGGGTTCTTGATCCGGGCATCAGCCATGTACACCAGCGTGCTCACTAGGGCCTCGCGCTGCTCCGGGCTGATGTTGTTCAGCATCTTCGTTGTATTGCTCGCCCCGAACACCCGGTGGACGCACAAAAACTTGTACGGCTCGTGCGGAGGGAAGTACGGCGCCAAAACACACGAATGCGTGCACTTCCGCCGCAGATACTTACACGCCGAATATGGTGATGAACAAACCGACGACATATCCAATCTGAAGAAAAAAAAAAAAAAAAAAAAAAAACAGCGTACTTAAATGCCAAAGAGAGTGAATCTTAGAGGCGAACCTAGGCAGATCGTTCGCAGGAGTTTTTATTGCAGGGGATAGAGCTAGGGTTAGGGTTTGCCTTTCCTAGTGCTTTTGCGGTTGTCTACAGTTAGGGTTAAGGTTAGGTTTCCTCTCTCAGGTCTTCTCCGTCAGCTTTTGGGGATCCCGTTCTCATTACGTACCTTCCAATAGTGCAAGCGATCTCCTCCTTGTTTCCTCCCCCTCTTCTTCGTCGTCGTTTTCTTCGTCTTCTTCTTCTTCGATGATGATTGTGATCGAAGCCCGCTTTGATCGGATGGATTTCAGTATCTCCAAAATATTGAGCTCCAAGATAGGTCCAGAAATGATGGATCAAAGAAACCCTAGATCGAACGGAAACGATCTCTACGAAATCTTGCATTCAAATTGCAAGAATGTGTATAGATGAGAACGATAAAAATGAGAGAGAAAAGGAGAAAAAGAGAATGAAAGAGAGAGAGAGAGAGGAGAGATCTTACTTCTTTCACCTTGTTCTCGATCAATCCGATGACGAAGCTCGAACGATCACCAGCTCTGCCTTCGTTCTCTATTTCTCCACTCGTAGCAGAGAACACTTTCTCTACAATTACGAAATGATCGAGAAAATCTGCCCGTATAGAGGGATGAGGGTATTATAGAAGGAGACTCTGAGGGCAACATTTTATCCCATGTGCGTGTAAGGGCTCCAACAGTGAAATTTTTTTTTAAAAAAATATCTTTTAAAATTTTATAATTTATAAAATAATTTTATCAAAATTTTTTTTATAAAACTAATTTTATTTTTATCAAATCACCGCTAAGAATGTGTCCAACGATTTACCATTTTTAACGTAAATAAAATACGCTAAGAATGTGTCGAACGATTTACCGTTTTTAACGTAAATAAAATAAAAATATGAATATCAGTTAAATATTTAGATAATTTTGTTTTCTAACTAATTTAAATTATTTGTAATATAGATATCTTTAAGAGATTTAGATTATTATTTACTAACTAATATAAGAATGAAGAGAAATAAGATAAAATGAGAATGTGGTTATGAATCATATTTTTAAAAATTTAAATTGTTATTATTCACTAACTAATAACAACCTAAATTTTTTTAAAATTTAGGTTTTATAATTAGAAATATTTTTTTATCTCTTTTCCTTCTTATTTTTGTTAATATATAATAATAATATAAATGTTTTGAAAATTTAATCGATATCCACATTCTGATTTTATCTTATCTTTTTATAATAACAACCACTCAATCCCCATTATGATTTTATTTATATATTTTTTTATAATTTTGTTTGAAATTGATTTAAGTATGAAAATTATAGTTCAGGACGATGAATCTTTAGAAGGTGGTGAATCGTTTTATAAGATTATTGTGAAGGCGGTAAATCATTCACCTCATCTCCTTCTTAAGGCGGTGAACGATTCACCGCCTTCTGAGCGCCTATCCTACGTGTTGTTAATGTGACAAAAATATGATTAATTTTATAAATAAAATTTTGATAGAATTATTTGAAAATTATAAAATTTTAGAATGTTATTTTGAAAAAAAAAAAAACTCGTTCCAACCGCCCAATCCGGTAGCAAGAACTAGTAGCCTAGTTCAAAATATGTAATCTTCGGTAAATTTAGGGTCAGTTTGGAAAACCTTCAAATAGCTTTTTAGGTCATTTTACTTAAATAGGGTTTTAGGTCATTTTATTTTATATTTTAAAAAATATTATTTTTTATTAGTTAGTCGGTTTTGATGGCCCAACAAACTAAAAAAAATACGGCGTATTATTGGTGTTTCAGAATATTTTTGGAAAAAAAAAAAAGATTAGATTGGTGAAATTTTTTTCCTATTTCGCGTACCGACTTCTCCCTCGCTCTCTTTCTCATTTTGCAGCTCTTTAAAAATTTAAAATTTTATATTTTATATTTAAATTTGAAAAATTGAAATTTAAAAGTTAAAACTTTAAAATTTAAAATTTAAAATTTAAAATTGAAATTTGAAATTTGGAATTTAAAATTTAAAACTAAAAAATTAAAAAAATAAAAAATAAAATCTAAATTTAAAATTCTAAATTATAAAATTAAAATTTATTATTTTAAAATAATAAAATTTTATGTTTAAAACTTAAAATTAATATTATAAAATTTTAATTTTTAAATTTTAAATTTTGAAATTTTATATTTGAAATTTATAATTTAAATTTTGATATTTTGGAATTTAAATTTTAAATTTTACTTTTAATTTTAATTTTAAATCTTAAATTTTATATTTTATATTTTAAATCTTAAATTTTATATTTTATATTTTATATTTTAAATTTTAAATCTTAAATTTTATATTTTATATTTTATATTTTATATTTTATATTTTAATTTTAATTTTAATTTTATTTTTATTTTTATTTTTATTTTTATTTTTTATTTTTAATTTTTAATTTAAATTTTAAATTTTAAATTTAAATTTTATATTTGAATTTTTAAATTTGAAATTTTAAATTTTTTATTTTAAAAATTAAAATTTAAAATTTTACATTCAAATTTTAAAATTTTAAAATTCAAATTCTATTTTAAAATTTTGAAATTTAAAATTTAAATTCTAGTTTTAACATTTAAAAATTAAAAATTAAAAATTTATATTTGTAAATTTAAATTTTTGTATTGAAAGTTTAAATTTAAAACCGAGTATTTTTTTTAAGTTCACAATCTAAACAGTAAAAAATAGAGTAATATTTTTATAAAGTATTAAATTTTTCAAAATATATCAGATACATTGTAAAATAAAATTCTGTTTTATTTTTCAGTAATAGCCAAATAAGTCCTCATATGAGACGTTTGTTATCTATTTATTTATATGTTGAAAATAAATTTAATACCTAGTAAATTAATAAGTTTAGTTGGGTTAGTCTAATAAATTAAGTGTGGCTACGGTTCATAATAGATTTAATGGCAAAAAGTCCAACAATAAATTTAATGTTCAGATAGATTGAGTCCGGTCGAGATCCGTGGACGCTATATCTGTACGCTTTAAATAAATTAGTTGTGTATTTCTAACCGTTCGAATTTTTAAAATTAATGGTTAGCGACCCGGCAATGTTTTTCTCTGTCTGCTTTTAAGGGAGAAAGCTACGTGACAGCAATTAATTTCATGACGATGCTTTTAAAAAACAATTCAAATGAAGCCCAAGCAAAGAAGGCTAAGCAAATACTGCAGGTTTGCCGGGGATAGGAAACATGCTAGCCAACTAAATTATAACTATGGAATCTATTTATAGTTTTTGGAGTGACATTAAAATGCGTCTTGCTTTTATTGTAGCTAGGTCTTATTTTGTATTGTTTTCTGAGCTTGCTGTGGTAAGGACGAATGCATTTGGCCATCTTTGTTCTCCTATACTGTGGAAATTATTTGCATGGCATTAGATTGTTATATCTATCTGGGGACTTTAATAATTGTGTGAAAGGTAAAGTATAGGAAGAATAGGTTTTTTTTGAGCATTTTGCTCGGCTTCTTTTGGCCACATGAACAAATATAGAATTTTAATTTTTTATTTTTTTAAAAAAAAAAATAGCACACAATATATTTTATTAAATAAAAAATAAACTTAACAAGATAAAGCATTTGGGCCTAGAAAAATAAAAATCTATAAAAAGAGAAAGTCAAAGTATAAAAAAGAAAAGCAAACTATGAACGATTAAAACAGACATAATACAAAAACACTGCTAATCCTAAACTTTACTACATAAATATTCACGTTGGGAGAACTTGCCACTAAACAATTGTGTGAAATTTAGATTGTTTTATTTAACTGACTATACTAATTGTGTGAAAGATAAAGGGATAAGAAGAATAGTTTTCTTTGAGCATTTTGCTCGGCTACTTTTAGCCTGCACGTTGACAAATATAAGATTTTAATGGTTTTTTTTTTTAAAAAAATAGCAGGGGTGTCAACGAGCCGAACACGAGTAAGCTGCGGTCGGCTCGTGTTCGGCTCGTTTAATAAACGAGCCTAACACGAGCTGGCTCGTTTAAATATCGAGCTGAAAAATTCGTAAACGAGCCGAACACGAGCTGACTTGCGAACAACAAGTTCGATTTTCATTCCTACTATTATGTGTAAAGTGAAAAAAATTAAAATTTTAATCTAATAATCAAAATTCACAAAAAATTGATAGCCTAAAATCTAAATAGTAATATATATATATATATATATATATTCAAGCTGTTATCGAGCCGAACACGAGCGAGCTGACCTCAGCTCGTGTTCGGCTTGTTTACTAAACGAGCGATTCGATCTCAAGCTCATTTCGAGCCGAACACGAATTGACTCGCGAACAGCGAGCTGGATTGCCACCCTACACACGACCTGTTTTGTTAAATAGAAAATAAACTTAGCTTTACAAGGTAAGGCATGTATACAACTTACATGAATTTACGGACTAAGGTGATTTGAACGTCCAATTTTTAAATATTTTAATTTTATTATTCAATTTTTTAATTTATTTAATTTTAGTGCAACACTTTAGAATATTTTTAATACTCAGCGACGCATTTAGTTTACACCTTCATGAAATTAAATTGCAAGGAAATTAAGATATAAATTTTTAACGGCTAAGAAGGCGCAGCTGTAGATTTGAAATTATAATCCAATCTAATTTGACCAAATTTTCATGATTAGACTCGAAATTATGATCAGTACCATGGTCTAAAGTAGATGAAGGGCCATCACGATCCTTAAAAAACAATAATAATAAATGCAATAGATCAAATGAATTAATCCTACTTTTTGAATTCTTTGTTTAAGAACTCAGAAATTGGCTTTTCCATTAGGTCCCCAACTAACTAGTAACTTGTCTGGCAGTCTCCATTGTGCTGTTAAAGAATGCTATGTTGTTACTCATCATGTTGAGCTTATTTATGCTGAAGTGTCTCTTTTTAACTTGGTAATTAACTGTACACAACACACCTTCATATCATTCTTTCATTAAATCTCAAAGTCTTACTATCAACTAATCAATATGATTACATAATGTGTATATATTTTCCATAGAACTAAAGGAACGAAAACTGAAAAGGATCTTCTGACAAGTCCGGCCAATTCTTTTTTAAATTCGATTCAGAATGGGGATTTACAATATTACACATTAGCTCATATAATAGAGTTTGGACAAGTAAAAAGAAAGATCAATTCTTTGGAATCTTTCCTGTGAGTAGATTGGCAACCAAATGCTTTTTCTGAACCTAAATGTTTCTTGTTGCAAAACATGTGGTCATCTCCTATTCAAAGGAAAGAATTTTTTTGATAACCTAAAATATCAATTTGTGGAAGGAAAATGATGAGAGAGAGAGAGGGAGAGAAGAGAGAGAGAGAGGGAGAGAAGAGAGAGAGAAGAGAGAGAGAGAGGGTGAGAGTGTGTGAGGGGGCGGGGGAGAGGGTGAGGTCGGGTGGATCTGCTGGGTACCGAGGCCACCGTCGCCGTGTCGCTGCCCCCCCACGACTGCACCCCACTTGGCGACGTAGGGACCTCCCGTGTTGTCCTCCGGTCGGGCAGGACACACCCTGCTCATCTGCTCGGACTAGAGCCTGGCAGGTCAGAGGCCCATCCTCCTCGGACTTGGATGCTGACCTGTTGGCTAGATTCCTTCAGCTGAAAGTGACCCTGCAGGGAGGGGGACCCGTGGCTGAGGGGTCGCGTCGCAACTTTTCACCACTTTCCTCGGACTCTGCTAAGAGTAGACGTCGGGTCACATGGGCGGACCATCTTGGGCTACCTCTGTGCTCCAGCAGAGTGTCGGGGGAGGGATCGTCGCTTCATCCTCCCGAGAGCACCGGTGTAAGATTGCCCTCCTATAAAGAGGCCCTGACCAGGGGCCACCATCTCCAGACTCCACCACCACCCCGGGTTCGTCGAGCAGTCAGGAAGCTCGATCTCAAGCACAGATGCTTTAGGTGCCTCGCTAGCGATCACCGGATCCGCAACTGCCGTGATCCGGTTCGCTGCGCGGTGTGCCTCCGCACCGGTCACCGTGCGCGGCAGTGTCGCTCCCGGGCTTCCCCGCCGCTGACGATGGACCCTCGAGGCGACTTCCGACCCCACATGATGAAGGTCTTCATCCCTCTTTCTGAAGACTTTCGCAAGCGCCAACTAAAACGTCAAACCGCGGTGCTGGCTGACGTCATCGGCCGCTCTTACTTGGGCCACTATCCCCAGGACTCCATAGCCGAGGACCTCGCAGCTAGGTTCGGCGGCTACCCAACAGACTTCTTGGTGGCGAAATCCAGCGATCGCGATTATGTTATCTTTCCTCCTGACTGGGTCCGGCCGGAGGATCTAATCCGCAGTTCTCTGATCCGGCTTCAGCACTGCCGCCTCCATTGCTTCGCGTGGGAGCCTTACCGGCACGCGAGCCCCTACAGACTTCGGTACACCGCCTGGATCAAGCTCGCCAGCCTCCCCTTCGAATGTTGGACGGAGCCCTGTGTGACTGCCATCGTCCACGGCTTCGGGCGTTACATCCGCGCCGATTCCAGCAGCATCAACGTGGCAGATCTCGATGGCTTTCGCTGCTTGATAGCGGTCGACGAACTCTCCGATATTCCTGAGCACCTATCCATCTCGTTCGGCGACATCATCGTCTCCGTTCAGGTCAGCATCTTGAGCACGGCCCCCTTCGGCGGGGAGGACCGGGGGACCCCCATCGTCGGCGGCGACGAGAATGAAGGGGGCGACCAATCGGACCCCCGTGGGATGCGATTAGCCAGGAGGATCCCCGTCCCGGGCGTAGTTGGCGGCGAAGTGGCCTCGAGAGAGGGCATCCGTTCGGGTGACAATAGCACTTGGGACTCGTCGGAGCTGCGCGACCGACGGCGCGGCGGGGTCAACTCCAGGCATGAGTCGCGGTATCCCGGCGAGTGCCCAGCGAGGTTGGCGAACACCGACCTGAGTTTGCTGTCGGCGGGCTCCTCCCGCCCGAGCAACCGCCCGGTTGCCCCCGCGGTTCCACCTAGGGACTCGAGCGGCGACCGTCGGGTTTTCGCCAAGGCAGCCCTGCAACGTTCGCACCTCGGGCGTCGCGAGTCTCCTTCTTCAGGTTCGATTTCAAACTGGATTTCTTGTTCTGGCAAGCTTTGGGTCGAGCGCACTGGCGCTGTCGCCAAACCCCCCCTCGGTGGTGCTTGTTGTCTGCGGGCTCGTTCTGGGAGCCCCCCTCTCAGTGGCTGCCAGGCTGGGATGCCCCTCGTCTCGCATCCCGCTGTAACCTTGGGCCAGGCGCCTACCCCACCTGCTGACGGGCCTCCTCGCCCGCGGGCCTTGTCTGCCGAGGCCTTTCCCCACTCACTGTTGGCCCAGATGTGTTTGGATAGACAGCAGGCCCTTCTGCCCTCTTCGGCGCGGGCCCTTGGGCCCTGCGGTCCCTTTGCCGAGCCGCCTTCGCAGGCCCACCTCCGCATCCCTCTATTCTCTTTGGCCCTCGGGCCCCTTGTCACTCACGGGGCCTTCACTTTTCTGGACTGCCGCCTGGGCCGACTCGTGCTCTCCCCTTTGGAGCAGGCGCCGCCACTCGGGATCCGCACGATCCTTGCTTCCGGGCCCTCCCCCACGCCCGCGTCTGCACTCTCTGCCGTCGCTGAGTCGGCCGTCTCGCCCTTCCGCTCCTCTTCTGGTGAACCTCCCGACCCACAGGACTTCGCCTGGCGCCCGGTGCCCGACGGGGCTAAGCTCAGTCCGGGCGCTCCCCCAACCCCCGTCCGGCAGCTGCAGGACGCCAAGAACCAGGGCGATCTCGTTCTGCTCCTGATTGACGAGCCGCCTGACAGCCCTCTCTGTCCAGCGGCCACTTCATCTCCTGCTCCTCCGGCATTCGCCGCCCATCTTGACCGGGCCTTGCTGCCCACCTTGGTGGACCTTCCTGCGCTGCCCCCCCCTCCCCGTGCCACTGCGGCCGCGCCTGGCAGGACGGGGTTCCCGGCCGGGGTTGACCCCTCTTGCTCTCGGAGGAGCCCCAGACTTGCGAACCGTGCAGTTACCCCTGCACTTGCGGCAGCCATGGCGCCCAAAGCGGCGCTTTCAGCAGGCGCCGCCATGTCGGGGCAAGCGGCCAACGACAAGCGCGCCTGTTTTGAGTTGAGCCCTTCAGTTGCCACTGCACCAACCGCTCTCCGGAAGATCATCAAAAAAGCCGCCAAAGTTGGTATCAGGTTGTCTGTGGAGGAAGCCTCCAGCCTCGCGGCTGCCGGGCTTGTTGGAGGTCACCAGACCTTGTGCTCGGGTGGGCTACCCCGGTGACTTTACTGTTTTTATGTTTCAAGTATGCTCGTGGAATGTACGTGGGCTCAATGATCGCTCTAAGCGATCCGCTGTCAAGTCTGTTATCGCTAAGTTTAGGGACTGTATCGTTTGCCTTCAAGAAACTAAAGTGAGCTCCGTCTCCCGCTCCTTTCTCAATCATTCGCCGGCTCTCTCTTCAATAAATGCCAATGTATAAGTGCTATCGGCGCTTCAGGGGGCATTGCAACCTGTTGGAGCACCGACTATGTGGAGTGCTCTGAAGTCCTGGTCCGGGAATACTCTCTCACACTGCGCTTCGTGCACCGGGCCAGTGGCCTCTCTTTCTACCTATCCAATGTTTACGGACCGCCAGGTTGGGTCGGGAAGGCGGCCTTCTGCTCGGAACTTGGGGACTTAAAGGACCACTGCACTGGCCCCTGGTTAGTGTGCGGGGATTTTAACCTCACGCGTTCTCAGAATGAGCGCAGGGGCCGGAATTGGAGTTGCAAGCTAATGCGAATGTTCAGTAACCTCATCAATTCGCTTCAACTAATTGACCTGCCTATTTGCAACCAACAATTCACTTGGTCGAACAATCAGCAATCCCCCTCCCTTGCCAAGCTTGACCGCTACCTTATTTCGACGGAGTGGGACTCGGCACTCCCCGGCTCCAACGTAACGGCACTCCCGCGTATCACTTCGGATCACTCCCCCCTTTTGGCTAAAGACCCAGGCCTTACAGCACCACAGAACCTTTAGACTGGAGAAGGTCTGGCTAACTAGGGAGGACTTTAATCTTCTAGTACCAGTTTGGTGGAATGAGGTCATGCCCACGACTGGTGGTATCCTTCCGTTCGCCTCAAAGCTACGCCACTGCCGCAAAAGGATCAAAGAATGGTGTGCCTCCAACTTCTACAGCATCAGGAACGCCAAACGTAATACTATAGCGGAGATACATAAGCTAAACCTTTTAGAAGAGGTGAATAACCTGTCGCCAGCACAGCTGCTTACCCGTAACTCGCTCAAAGATGATCTCAAAAACATCATCGATGACGAGGAGCTACTCTGGCAAGCGAGAGCCAAACAACACTGGCTCAAGGAAGGTGACGGCAACAACAGCTTCTTCCACGCTATGGCAAATGGGAGAACAAGATCTAAACATATCGGGGCTGTAGAAGATGACGGGCGCAGGTTGGAAAGGGAGAAGGACAAGTGTGATTACTTCTACAGTAAGTTCAAGGAGCGTTTCGCCCCCGGCGACTTCCATCGGGGATCGCGAGGGGACTGGAGCGACATCTTTACCGACAGGGGATTCTTATGCTCTGATTCACTAACGGCGTCTTTCACCGAGGATGAGATCAAAAAGGCCGTCTTCCAGTTAAACGGGGATAAGGCCCCAGGCCCCGACGGTTTTCAGTATGAGATTCTACCAAAAGTTCTGGGCTGTGATCTCGGCGGACATTCTGAAAATCTTTGAGGATCTGTTTGAAGGCAAACTGAACACTGGCCCTATCGACTACTCTTACATCTGCCTCATCCCAAAAATCGAAGGCGCCAAAACGGCAAACGATTTCCGACCAATTTGCCTTCTCAACTGTATCCAGAAGATCATCTCAAAAGTGCTGGCGAACAGACTGGAAGGGGTAATGCACAGCCTAATCTCTCCGTCGCAGACGGCCTTTCTCAAAGGGCAGTTAATCCTGGACTCTTTGTAACTGCCAGCGAATTAATCAGCTGGAGCGCGAAAGTGCAATCTGAGAGTGTCGGCATTAAGGCGGATTTTGAGAAGGCCTTTGACAAGGTGGACTGGAACTTTCTTAGAAGTACACTAGTCTGGCTCGGGGCGAACCAAAAATGGTGCGAGTGGATTGATCAATGCATCTCCAACGGGAAGATCGCGGTCCTGGTAAACGGGGTGCCATCGAAATGGATCAAACTGCAGCGGGGTCTTAGACAAGGGGACCCGCTGTCCCCCTACTTGTTTCTGATGGTAGCTGAAGGTCTTGCCAGAATGATGGAGAGAGCTGTCAGAAACAACCTGCTGAGAGGGGTTGGACCCACAAAAGACGCCAAAACTGCCATCATCCAGTACGCGGACGACACCATCTTCTTCTGTGAGGCCAAAAAAAGGCAACTCCGCAACTTGAGGTTCATCTGGCAGACCTTTGAATGGGCATCCGGTCTAAAGATCAACAGAAGCAAGTCGGAGCTGTTCTTCCTTGGCAGGGACAGAAACAAGGGTTTGCGGTTAGCCGAGTTCATGGAGTGCAAACTGGGCTCTCTCCCGATCAAGTATCTCGGGCTCCCTCTCTCGAGAGGGCAGATCAGGAGAGACGACTGGAGAGGTGTCATCTCTAAAATTGAAAAGAGGATTGACCAGGCGAGGAGGGTCAGGCCAACTTCTCCGTTGC
>JAQNDB010004117.1:0-25474 GCA_029204045.2 Tillandsia leiboldiana | reverse complement strand
TCGCCGTCGGGCGCTGTTTTTTCGCCGACGGAGTTGTTTGCGCCGCCGCGTGCTGTTTTTCGCCGTCGGGCGCTGGTTTTTTTTTCGGCCGACGGAGCTGTTTTCAGCGCGCCGCGTGCTGTTTTTCTCGCCGTCGGGCGCTGGTTTTCGCTGACAGGAGGCTGTTTTTCGCCGACCGGAAGCTGTTTTTCGCCGTCGGGCGCTGGTTTTCGGCTGACGGAGGCTGTTTTCGCCGACGGAAGCTGTTTTTTCGCCGTCGGATGCTCTTTTGACTGTTTGGATTGATTTTGCGCGATTTTCTTCGCTTCTGGCAGCTTGCGGCGCTGTTTTTTAGCTTCCGTCGAGGCTGGTTGTGTGTTTCTTCTTTCGCCGCGTGGAGCCGCGGGTTGTTTCGGGGCGTCCGCTGGTGAGGCGCGTCTCGTGGTTGGACACGGAGGCGTGCCCCGATTCGCGTCGCGGATTCTGGCATCGGGCTTCGGGTTGCGTTGCGGACCCCTTGGAGGCCAGGTAAGCCGCTGTGCCAATTGCAAGTGTCGACGAGCAATTGGTGGCTTTCTGAGGTGGGTTGGTTTTCTCTCCAAGTCTAGGACTTTCTTCTAATTCTATTTGTTAGGATTGCATGCTAGTTTAAGTGTTTTCTGGAACTTAACTAGCACCCCGTCACTATGTGCATGAGTTTGACCGACCATTTGTGAACCTAATTTGGGCTAGGTTCCTTTATGCTTTAGACATCCCGCACTTTTCATATCCTTCGGACTTAGAGAGTTCCTCGCCCGGTATGGGCGGCGTGGTCAGAGTGTGTGGGATGGGTGTTGCACTCGGGCCCGGGGGGCGAGAGTGGGGTCTGGTGGCTGGGGTTAGGCCAGTGTTAGTGTTTTGGGGAACCGTTTCAGAACGGTGGTTCCGGGGTTTTTTCCTTTCCACTGTTCTTTCTCGTCACCACCCAGGTTGGGATCGTGGTGCACGTGTGTTAGCAGGACCTTGAACCCAGAACCTTTTTGGATAAATACATGATTTTAGTCACCAATGTTTCTTCCAAGCCTCGCAATGTTGTCTGAGTCTGTTCTCGTCCGTTGGGACGAAGGCGTCAGCTCTTCGAGGCTTGGGCATAAAACTTGATTTCAAAGGGTTTTCCTAAAAAACTAAAAATCATTATAATATGGCTTTCTCTCAGATCGAATGATTTTTTCTGAAATAAATGACATGGTTTCTTATAAACTTATCCACTCGAGTGGATTCGAGTGATCTGGGTTCTAAGGGCTGCTTTCTCTCTTGGGGACGTAGATGTTAGTCCTCCCTGGGTTTCGGACCCTTCGTAGATCTGGCCGTGGAGTAGCTCCGGCCGTGAGTTGAGTGTTGAGTTCAGTGGATGGTGTTGTGGGAGCCGTGGAGAGACGGTGGTCCCAGCTGTGTAGTACCTTTGTTGAGTGGGTCAGTGTTGTGAGATTGAGTCGTGGAGGGTTCTCCGACTGAGTTTGTGCTTTGAGCATCGAGATACCGATCTGTTTTGATCGAGGACCACAGCCTGCAGGAGCCACTTGTGAGACAGTGATACTGATGAGATACTTGAGTTCGGTGGGGTCGCACCCCTCGAACCACGCCCCGGTGCGTTGATGATTCCGAGCCTGATGAGGCTGCGATGATATACCGAGCCTGACGAGGCTGCGATGATGCGCCTAGTTCAATTATACTAGAGGTCGCTTGATACCCCTGGCCGTGCTACCATGGGGTCACTGTGTGAGATATCGAGTTTGTCGCCGTTGGGACACCCTGGTTGATACACCAGGGGGCGCAGGCTTGACTCGACTGGACCGGGTGGGCAGTCGCTGAGATTCGAGATACACTGAGATTGTGATGGTGTAATGTGTCATAGTAGAGCGTCTTGGGCTTAGTACTTGTGACTTGTTGTCAGCAGTGAGTGACTGCATTCCATCATCCATAGTCTCTTCTTATTGAGCATAGTAGATAGAGGCATGATAGCTGTAGATTCTTTTCCAGCTTATTTTATTTCTCATCAGTCTTTTCTCTATCTTATGCCTCTGGTAGACTTAGTGGGGCAGACCCGTGGTTCTTGGAGACGGTACCCACTGAGAACTACTGTAGGATGTATTCTCACACCCCTCTGTCGGTGACAGGTTGCTGAGGCTTTCTTCCGTTCCTGCTGTGCTTGACTGGACGGACCGAGGACAGGGAGTCGCGTGATAGTTCCCTACCAGCATTGTTACTTTAGAGAGAGGTAGATGTACCAATCCCGGATTGTGGGAGTTGGTTATGTTTTCCTGTTTAGCTATCTCCCCTTGGATTTGTAGATGTTGTCTAGGTGCACTTCATTTTGTATCAGCTGATTTTGGGAGATAGGCTATGAGTTGTGCCAACTTGTAGTTGAGAAAAAAATTTATACAAGCACAAAAAACTTTTATCCGCTCTGATATCTGTGTAGCTGTAGTTTTGGTCTTTTGCAGGCTAGACCTTCGTCTGTACGGCAGTTTCCGTTAGATGGCGGATCTGTTAGCGAGCCCGGTCGCAGTTTCGACCCCGGGCGTGACACACTGCCCTTGGTTCCGACAAGGCTATACTTTTTACCCCCGAAGGTACGCTCGTTTTATTATCTTTATATTTCTTTCTGTTCTTTTCTTTTTCTTTCTCTTTTGCTTTAGTTCTTAGCCTCTTTGCCTTTGAACACTGCTTTCCTTTCTTATTCGAGCTTATAGATCCCTTTTTTGCCACTGGCAAATCTCTTTTCTCTTTCCCTTGAGCATTTAGCTCCTTGCTCACTTTAAGCCTTTCGAAATACCTCACTCTCATCCGCGGTCACTGCTCAGGAGTCCTGCTCCCACATGACGAGTCTCAAATTCGAAGGCGTCTGTTACATTCTCTTTCTGTGCCCGTTTATCTTAAGTCTATTGCTTGTCGTGGTATTAAGCCTCTTTTAGCGTACTGTTTAGAAAACGTTGCCTTTGGCATTAATTACCTGCTTATCCCTATGTCTCGGCGCATAGGATAAACTGGCCAGAGTGGGTCCTCCTTGGACTCTTAATCATTCCCTTTCATTAGATTAACTCAGATTGAAGTTAAAGTATTGTCACATGTTGCGCCAGACACCCTTATGACGGCCACAGCTAGGGTGAGGTATGATTTGGCTTTTTGATTTTGTGACTTACACAACTTGTCCTTAGGAGTTTGGCCTCTAAGAGTTGATCAGCTGTTGGCTATCAGTGTTAAAGTTCTTAAACTTTGTGGTCCACAGTACTTTTTTCCTTGCTGAACTTGGAGTTACATTATCTCTATTTACCTGTTGCACTTTGCATTTAGAGTTATCCTGACCCTATATCCATTTCCTGTGAGTATAAACTCCACTAGTTCACCTAAGGTTCTCTTACCTAAGTTTCATATCAGTTTACCTAGAGTTCCTTGACTCTATGTTGATCACTCTATCCAATGTCCTTAGGTTATCTCCTAAGACAATGCCACTCATTCAATCCTAGGATAAACTCCTAAGTTTGATGCCAGTCATTAACCTTGAGTCTAGGTTTTCTCCTAGTCTTACTACCAACATGTCCTTTTCCTTATGCTTTCACATGATTCCTAGGGTTATACCCTAACATGGTCACAGACAACAAATAATTGATTCTCCTTTTTACACATGCAATTATTTCCATGCTCAATTATAAATAAAGTTTAACATCTACGCAGGCAATTATCATCCATATTTAGCAGTTTAGAAAAATCCACTTTTCCATCTGTATCCTTCTACACATGCAAGTTTTATCTTCTATTTTCTTGGCAATTAGGAAGAAACCACTATTCTCTATGTCCAATTACACATGCAATTTATCATCTACGCATGCAAATATCATCCATAATTAGCAATTCAGAAAAATCCACTTTTCTATCTGTATCCTTCTACACATGCAAGTTTATCTTCTATTTTCTTGGCAATTTGAAAAGTCTACTTCTCTTCTATATCCATCTACACATGCAATTCAATCATAATTACCCAACGCCTCTAACAGGCTACTATCATGCTTCTAGATCGAAAACAAAGGAGCAAGGGGGAGAGGTCACCCAATTTCGGCAGGAATCTCCCACCTCGATGTGCTTTCTTGGTTCCTGGAGGAGAAAATTTTGGCTCCTTTTGCCTCTGAGGTTTCCCTACATTGTAAGGAAGAAAGAACATAAAGTAACCGTCTTTACACGATCCACTAACTCCATCAAACGATAAAACTAACCCCTTTTGACAACTAAAAGGGAAAAATTCCCATTTGATCATTTTCCCCACCAAAAGGCTAATTTTGATTGGTTCACAAAAATGGAGGAGAATAATCCTCCCATGGCATGTTGCCAAAAAGAAACTTGCTCAACTCGATCCTGGGTCAAAATGCTCTCAGAAATTTGAGAAAAGCTCAATTTGAGCAATTTCCCTCAATTCACCGATTTCGCATATTGGCAAAATCAAGAATTTGCATTCAAAAATTGGAGAGAAACTCAATTTGAGCAATTTCCCCCAATTTACCGATTTCGCACATTGGCAAAATCCATAATTCGCATTCAAAAAATTGGAGAGAAATTCAATTTGAGCAATTTCCCCCAATTTACCGATTTCGCTCATTGGAGAAAAGAAGGGAAGAAGAAATTTTCTTCTTTCTTCTTTTCTTCTTTTCTTTTCTTTCTCATTTCTTTTTTTTTTTTTTGTGTCAATTCCCCTGCTGCCTGGTGCAGCTGCTGCCCAATGCAGCTGCCTAAGCAGCTGCATGGGCAGCAGCTTGGCTGCTGCTGGCCAGCAGCATTGCTGCTGCCATCCAGCAGCATGGTTGCTGCTGCTGCCCAGCAGCATTGCTGCAGGCAGCAGCAATTCTTCCCTCTTTTTTTTTCCTTTTTTTTTTTTGTCAAGTTCCTGCTGCTGGGCAGCAGCTTGCACAGCTGCTGCCCAGGCAGCTGCTAGAAGCAGCTGAACTCCTGCAGCTGCTGCTAGCTTGTAGAAGCAGCAGCAGCAGCTGTGCCCTTGCAGCTGGTGGGGCAGCCAATGCTGCTGCTGCTGGCATTGCTGGCAGCAGCAGCATTGCTGCAGCTGCAGGCACTGCTAGCAGCAGCAGCACAAGCTGCTGCTGCTAGCAGAGGATAGAGAGAGAGAGAGAGAGCGGGAGAGAGAGAGAGAGAGAGAGAGAAGAGCACCGAAAAAAAACTTAGATGGAGAGGGAGAGAGCTAACCTTCTTCTTCTTCTTCTCTCCTTTCTTCTTTCTCTTTTCCTCTCTTCCTTCTTCTTCTCCCTTTCGTTTCTTGCTCCAGCAGAAAAAAGAGAGAGAGAGGGGGAGAGAGAGAGGGAGTGTTTAAATGCCCTGCAGGTTGGTAGTTGGAGTGAGGGTGTGCAATTACGCTTTTGCCCCCAACTCATAATTAAATCCCCCAAATGCCCTTAATGCTGCAGTTTACCCCTGCAGAGAGCAGTTTCGGGTACCCATTTTCCTCTGCGTTTTGCCGTCAATCGGAGAATCGAAAGAGCAATTTTTTCTTCTCCCCTTTATTCTACAAATTTTTCTTAAACTCTCCAAGATTTCTTTTAAATTTTTGGACTACTCTAAGCCCTCGAAAGAGAGCCCCGAAAAAGCTTCACGATCAACTGCATTGTTAAAAACTGCAGTTTCAGAATTCACAAAGCATTTTTCTTCGCTTCGTTCTCCTATTTTCCTCCAATTGCTCACCTCGGCAATTCATCCCTTTTAATCAAGAAACTTTTCTGAGACACCCCACGATTTCTTTTAAATTTTTCGATTACTCTAAGTCTTCGAAACAGGGCTCAGAAAAGGCTTCGCGATCACAAAATTCAGAATCTCTGAATTTTGCTAAGTCCTCGGGGTTCAAGTCACTTTTCGACCCAATGCCCTTCGCGTCAGCCCGAAACGCACCGAACTCGACTGTAATCATATTTAAAACATGTTACAAGTCTTCTCGCCGCATTTCGCCATTTTGCGAATTCGGCGAACGTGGGCTTAAATTTTACAAGCTTGAAGCTTCAATTTTCAACTACAACTCACTTTTCGACTCAACAGCTTTTTCGTCGATTCGAAATGCTTACAACTCACTTGTAATACATTTGAAATATGTTACAAGTATTTTTGCTGAGTTTGGCCATTTCCGGGTCACCAAAAGCCTCGCTGTATCAAAAATCGCTGGCGGACCCCGTTCTCGCAATCCGGGTGTCCGATCAACGCGAAATTTTTACTGTGGCCTTAAAACAATATTACGGAGCTCCCAAAATTTTCTCAGAATTTTCTAACTCTGTGAATTTTCAGCTAAAAATCTGGGCCCACTTCTTCAATTAAAATTCTAAATCCCTCATTTTTAATCCGATTTCGGCCCAATTCGCTTCCACATCATCCTCACTTCTCTAACTTTCATAAAAATAGTATTTCATACCATTTTTATTTAGATTTATTATATGTGCCGAAAATCCGGTGCATTACATTCTACCCCCCTTAAAAGAGTTTCGTCCGCGAAACTTAAATCGCATCTCAATTCAAAATTGATCGAATAAGAGGGATTATGCCCCCTAAACGCTGGGCTCACTATACGTCGTTACTGGGCATCACATTGCCTACTCGTCAAACCACACAAGCAACCTATTCTTGAATCCCTATCTCAATCCAGGGAAAAACCTCAGACCTGGTGTCTGGCCACCTTCACCAAGTAGGTGAAAGACATGGTTGAGCACTTGCTCTCTCAATTTGCCACTAATGACCCAGTCTTTGTTTGCGAAATTTCCACTTTAATGTCGCCATCATTTTTTTTTTTCACAACGAGGTTGCATCTGCAACCAATTACACTTACCGCATTTTTCCGGTCGCTCCGCTGCCTAATGTGGAGGGCAAAGGCCAATCCACAAGTCCTCAGCTATCACGCACGCTGCTAGTGCTCTAAGTCCACGGGTTATCAGCTAACCCGATATATCGGACTACTAATAGGTTCACAAACCACGGTCCAACAGGGGCCTATAGCCCAACCAGTCCAACTCTGTATAATGGCTCTCACTAGCACACAGACCCAATCATCATACGGGTAGATCCTCACTTAGGATTACTACACCCACACTCCCACTAGGAGCTACAGTACCTCAATCACAACTAGCTCTACGGCCTGGTCATATCACACTCGCAGTGTACTAATCTCAGTGTACTAATAGCCTCAATGCTCACACGTGGCATTCCACGTTCCCGGGTCATCGCTCGGACTACCGTCCCGACCAAATCTCTATCATGCCCCGCCATCAGGTCTCGGGCCGCTGTCTCTCACAGCTGACTGCGCCTGCCCACTGGGCTACAGGCCCACAGTCCACAAATATGGTCCAGGCACGGATCGTCCCCAAGCGAACCCGCTAATCGTCGCCACGCGACCACTACGCTCCACTGAGCAAAAACCCACTAACTAGTCGTGTGAGGACCTGGATCCCCACGACGAGATTACTGGATCATCTACAGCTCCCGGAGGCCTATGTGGCGTGTTGGTGGGATTTGTGCCCCAATTGGACATTAGTGTTGGGCTCAGTGTGTTATATGGATCACGTGGGTGATTAGCGGACTCCGTCGGAGTTCCAGAAGTGGTTTCGCGCGCCAAGGATATTTAAATTGGACTCAGTGCGAAGTTTGGACCAAGGATTACCTTTCCGGATGCCTTCGGCAAATTTTGGAGTTGGAATTTGGCGAAATGGACATCAAATTCGGATTCAGCGCGCGAAAACGGTTAAAACGGACTACCCACTTGTCATTTTTGAGCTTCGGGTACTGTTCACGCCGGAACAGTGTTTCCGGGCGGCGGCGGCATCGGCGGAGCGGCCGCGGGCAGCGCGGCGGACGGTGGCGCGGGCCGCCCGGTCCACGCGGCAGGCGTGCGCCGGGGGCGGGACGCGTGGCGGCTCGGGAGTGGGCCGGTCCGCGGGGCGCGGTCTACGGGGGAGTGCGGGGCGCACGGTGGACCGGGGGTGACACGTGGCATCACCCTAGAGGTGGGTTCACGGCGGATGGTCTACGCAGTTTTCGGGATGGCTCATGGTTTACGGTGCACCGGGCTTGGACACGTGGCAGGTTTGCATCGGTTCGGTCCACATGATTGCGTGCACCGGGTTCACTAGGCAGAGGCTGACACGTGGCATTCTCCTATTGGTGGGGCTACTGTGCGCGGCAGGGTGGCAGGCGGCGGCGTCAGGCGGGCACGTGGGCGCGGCAGGCGGGCGTTGACCGGGTTGCGTGCCACGTGTCGTCGTCCGCGGGTGGCCACGTGGCGCGACGCGTGCGGCGGGTTCGGCTGTTGCCTGTTTGGCGGGCGACGTGGAGGCCCAGGAAGGTTTCGGGCTGCTACAGTGATCTTTCGGGCTGCTACAGTACGCGCCCGAAAGTTCCCAGCGCCCGGAAACGGGGACATGTTGGGTATTAAGTGATTTGTTTTTCCCAGCTTATATAGAGGCCGAGTTCTTTTGCAGAGAGTTTCTTCTCCGCGCGGAATTTCACTGTGCAACCTTCACAAGAAATCTTCCTCTCCCAGTGGCGATTCCATCTGCAGATTTCCAGATTTTTCAGCAGCACGCATCCCGAGGTTACCATTTTTTTGGCGCGGCGCGACGCTCGTTCGTTTGTGTTCTTCTTCGTCGCATTTCGGTGCTAGGACTCCCCCGGCTTACTCCGACCTCCGAATGAGGCGATTCTTGCGCCGTTGGCTTCACGACTGGTAGGGCTATGTTTCCCACGTTTACTGGTTTTTCCCATTCCGAGTTTTTCATGGGTCTTTCGGATCATCTTGTAACCCCTTTTTCTGGGCGGAGTTTTGGGACAGCGGTGCGGTATTTTGGCGATATCTTCGCGCACAGGCATCGGATTGGGGCGATTCAAGAGGCGATTTGCATCTACACATCACGAGGAATATGCCCAAATTTTCTTGGAATTTTCTGAATATTTCTCGAAGGTGAAGATTATCTGTGAACAGTAATTGTTGCTACAGTTTTTGAGTGTAGTTTGATTCGGGGTGGTTCCCTTGTCCGAATTGTTTCTCAGTGTAGGAAGCTCGGAATTGGACGTGCAGGTACTCGTTTCGAAGGTATCGACGCGAGGATTACTGTGGTATTTTTATTGGATTTTTTCTGGGCACTTCCAGCAGGTGAAATATGCGCGGCTTTGGGACTGATTTTCAGATTGTGTATGTTTGGTTGATTTTGGAATAAAAGTGTAATGTTAAGCCTTATTGTTGTACTCAGGGGTGTTTTCAGCTGTTTGGAGCCAAGGCTTGCGCGAATTGTACCGAGGGTGTTTTGTTGGCAAATTTTGGACCGCGGGCCTCTACCCACTTCACCGACTTCAGGTTTGCCTTGGGTTAAGCGCTTCAGGTGGGTAAGCTTAATTTAGTAACTGTATAAGATTTTTATATCATGGTGAATGTAAGTGCACATGTGGGGTTATCATCCCTCTATGATTGATAACAGGCGTATTTGATGTACAACCGGTATGAGCGAGAGGTAAGCAAGGAATGGCTCACTTGGGTGAGAATGGTATACCATAGCAGGAATGTTTTAGCATGCTTTACTAATTTATGCTTTACCCACTTTTATTATTTCTGAGAACAAAGCATGCGTGCATGGACATGTAGTTAGGCCATCTTTTACCGCTGCACTACTTTTGGAACTTGACTTAGGAGAAACCATGTTATCCTTTTCTCCTTCTTTGTTAGTCAGGTGGTCTGTGTTGCTCAGGTTCGAGCAGGGGCTCTGGGTAGTGTAGTCGGGACTTGGTGTCTGGGACAGGTTGGATTAGTTGTGGGGCTTTGCGGCAACCGCGGATATTGGGCGGTTGACCGGACATTTATTTATGCACCAGATTGGGTATCCGATTTCTCTAGTGGATGGGTTTTCCCACTTTGATCAGAGTCATGATCCAGTCCTGCTGATTATGATACTTTTGTTACTGAGATACTTTACTCGTGTGGGTCGCTCCCCTCGAGTGCCACTCCGGATGTGCGCGGCAGACAGACTTTGAGTCCTTGAGACTCCTTTGCTTCGGTGTTATGCGTAGGCTGGCATACCCGTCGCGGCAGGCAGAGCAGGCAGTACCAGTGTCTACTGGTGGCATTAGATTGGGCTTATTACAGGCTTTTTGTTTTGTTTTGTTGCGCTCGTGTCAGGGGGACCGAGTGGAGTTTAGTGGCGGTGTTTGGACCAGTGCTAGTGTTGTGGGAACCGTTTGGGGGGTACTGTGGTCCCTAGGTCATTGTGGGTTGTTGACCGTTATAGGCAGGCATGGCAGGCATAGTAGACATAAGCGGGCATAGTAGGCATAGGCAGGCAGGGCAGGCATAGGCAGGCAGAGCAGGCATGGTAGGCATAGGCAGGCAGGGCAGGCATAGGCAGGCAGGGCAGGCATGGCAGGCATGGCAGGCAGGCAGGCATGGCGGGCATAGTAGGCATAGGCAGGCAGGGCAGGGCATAGGCAGGCAGAGCAGGCATGGTAGGCATAGGCAGGCAGGGCAGGCATAGGCAGGCAGGGCAGGCATGGCAGGCATGGCAGGCATGGCAGGCATGGCAGGCATAGGCAGGCATAGCAGGCATAAGCAGGCATAGGCAGGCATAGCAGGCATGGCAGGCATAGCAAGCTTAGTGGCTTGGTAGCTGTTGTGAAGGTCCAGCTTCTTTTTATACATCTTTACGGCTTTGGTTAGCTTTTTGTCTTTTGGGGACTTGGTGGGCAGACCGTCGGTCCTGGCGGTGATACCCACTGAGAACTCCCTCCTTGGTGTAGTTCTCACACCCTCTGGGGGGGTTTTCCCCTTCTTTTTCCTTCCTCTCCTTTGTTTTGCAGAGTCTTAGCGGGTGTTGCTGATTCTGCGGTTGTTGATCGAGGCGAGGGAGTCGCGTGCTAGATCCCTACCCATGTTTTGGAGAGTAGCGGTACCCCTTCAGAGGAGAGCTTCAGTAGATTAGTTATTTTTATTTCCTCTTTTGAGAGACTGATGTAGTGAGGATATGATTGTATTGAGAGCCTGTACACTGATGTATTTATTGGAGATACCTTCCGGTAGAGCTATGAGTTTTGTGTCTGAGGATGTTGTTCTTTTATCCGTTTGGGAGGTGGACATTATTGTATTATCTTCAGTTGTACAGTGGTTGTTTTTAGTTATACAGCAGTTTTATCTTTTAGCTCTGATATCTCTTAGCTGTAGCACTTTTCTTGCAGGTAGGACGCTTCGCCTATGCGGAGTTTGGCATAGGTGGCGGATCTGTTGGCGAGCCCGGGTCGCAGTTTCGACCCCGGGGCGTGACAGATTAGAGTGGTATCAGAGCCTAGGTTGTAGGTCATGGTGGACTTAGAAACCCTAGGCTTATGGTTTGACCCTTGGTTGACTTTGTGAGAGTCGTGATTTTGCGAGAGTCCTGATTGAGTTTTATTCCTCTCCCAAGGGACGGGAGAGTGATTGGCATGTTTATTCTCCTAAGTAATTATGTTGGCTGCAGACGACATAATGCTGTGGAATGGGTGACATGCTTTAGACTTTCGCTGGATTGGGTCGAGTGTTGTTGTGTGCTGTTTTGTTGTTTCGTCGTGGCGAGCGGTGTCTCCCCGACGTTGGGTTTTGACCCGGGTGCATCCTGTCATGGCAGTTGAGCTTGAGCAGTTGGTTTTTGGGCCGGATACCCGGATCGAGGTCAGAGAACCCCGGACCCAGATGACAGGATTGTCTGAGGCTTATCAGCGGCTGTGGGAGCAGCTGGTCTTGGTGACACAGTTGTCGGAGCACTGAGTAGCCCCCTCTGTGCCAATGTTTAGTGTCGAGGCACCGAGGTAGGGTGGATGGTTGACAGCTGGTGAGCTGTGGGACATGATCGACCTATTGAGCCATTTTTGGCAGATGAACCACCACGACTCGTAAGATTGAGTTTAGAGCCCTTGGAGGCAGAGTCGCGGCTGGTGGTGATGGAGTGCTTAATTGAGAGCCTCCCTGTGCTTGTGAGTGTATGCAGTTGTTGAACTGCGCGCTCCTGATTTGAGGGACGAGGCGCATAGGATATATGAGACTGGGAGTGGATTGCGCCAGGACACCTTTCTGTTATTCAGTCCCTCCATTTTAGATTTAGACGCCTCGTTGGAGCAGGCACCGTGTACGGAGCGCGGCATTGCAGTTCCTTTGGACAGGGATCTGCCGCCAGGAGGTGAGTTCTAGATTTTGGCGCTTGGCGCCGGATGATGGAGGACAGATCGACCGGCAGAGGCACTTCTGATTTCCTTTCCAGGATGACGGGTTCCTGAGATGCCAGAGATCGAGTGGACCCCCGATGGTAGCATCAGTATTTTACCAGAGTGGCGCAGCGATAGCGTGGATTTGTTATCTGCGGAGGACCTTATTCGTCGCCTCATTGTGGTCAGAGACAGAGGTCGTGCTTCCTAGTGTTAGCCCTGATTTTCAGGCAGATTGAGCGGCAACCACTTGCATTGAATGGATGAACCTGTGCCGCCCGGTTGGAGGGCGCCACGGTAGGGGATCGAGTTGTCGCAGGTGTGATTCCATCACAGCAGTCGGAGTTAGAGCATGTTGCATTCCTGCATGGACTAGAGGCAGATTTGTTACCACGTGCACTCGAGGTACAGGTTCCTGTTAAGTGCTGTGCGTGTGGAGAAGGTTTGTGGATCATGTCCAATGCAGCTGAGGCCGCGAGTTGTACCGGCAGGCTTATTGGTAATTGTGGCAGTTCGGTGTTTGACCATATGCTTGAGATTGTTGGGCATTATGCCACAGGATGTTCGACTGCGGCAAGAGAGGACTTTGATCTTCGGCAAGGCGGGCACTTGGAGGCAGGCTGTTAGGGTTGTTAGAGCACTCTGGTTTTAGCGACAGGGTGAGAGATGCTTACGGTGGCACCGGGACTCAGGGATATCTCTGTTGCCCACGAGATTTCCGGGTGTGTTTTCACCTTAGTTGTTGGTAATGCCGCGGTTAGGGAGGTAGAGATTGCGTTTGACATGGTTCGGGAACCGCGCCACCCTTGATAGCACCTCATTGGATATCGCTGTAGAGCTGAGAGAGCTGATGGCGCGGTTGTAGGATCTGATGGATCGAGGGGTCTGCTTGACCTGATGCCACGCCGTTGGTACACGGTGGTGATGCCACGTCGTTGATGCACGACTGTGAGGGCCCTTTTATGGTTCGAGTGTAGACAGGTCGGGTGGTACCTAGGACCTTTTGATGGAGTCATGCTCCGGCAGTTATAGTATGGTGTGAGTACCTACTTGGAATCAGATAGCCGAGGATCTTGCTTAGATGGCGTTCAGGACACGGTAGGGTATCACGAGCTCTTAGTGAGGCCAAGTGGATTGATTAATGCCCTGCCACTTTTATGATTTGAGGGAATTGTGCTCCAGCTTGTACTTGATTGGATTGGTAACAAGATCCTCGGGGATATTTGGATTTACTCCCAGAGCGAAGTGGAGCGCGAGGAGCACTTGTGGATGTGCTACCATGCCCGTGTGGATGAAGTGGTATGCCACGTTTATTGCGGTACAAGTTGTAGCTCCAGAAGCATACCTTCTTGGGTCACGTTGTTCGAGCCGTAGGAGCGGCGGTGGAAATCCGGCCAATATGGATATCACTCGGGTTTTTGGCCGAGATCGACAGTTATTGTCAAGGTAAGGAGCTTCTTGGACTGGGCCAGTGCCAGGAGAGCTGGCTGGGGTTAAGCTTGATGATTCCACAGCTGGCGCTGTGTGGACTGTTGAGGCAGACGTGTGGCGTGTGGTTGTGTCCCTGAGGGTTCCTTTGGATGATAGACCGCGGCTGAGTAGTTCACTCGGGATGGTCAAGATTCGGGAGTGACCGAGTGTGAGGACCCCTCCTTGTTAGGGCTCATTTCCTTATTGGTTAATAGTGTGTGGTGTGCTTCGGGTTGCCTTGGTTGAGTTGACACAGGTTGTGCGTTTGGTGTGTGTTGCACTGGCGGTATCTGGTTTCCCCCAACTTTGTTGGAACCCCGGTTGTATTTCATGTTTCAGCTCAGGAGTGTTTTGTTTTTGGGATTCTTCGCCGCGATTGACTTGTCTATTGAGATATGTGATTGTTGGGGTACGAGGAACGCCCGTTGCGGATTCTGGCTCGAGAGATGAGGGAATCGCGCAATCGGGCCATGCCGTACTGGGTATTGTTGTTATTGGGGAGGTGATCACGGGGAGTGTGTGGTGTGTGGGGAGCTGGAGGCGTGATTGACGGATACCTACCCGTGGTATTTGTGACTCCTGGTGGATTTGAGCTAGTTCGAGGACGAAACTTTTCTTAGTGGGGGAGGATGTGAGGACCTGGATCCCCACGACGAGATTACTGGATCATCTACAGCTCCCGGAGGCTATGTGGCGTGTTGGTGGGATTTGTGCCCCAATTGGACATTAGTGTTGGGCTCAGTGTGTTATATGGATCACGTGGGTGATTAGCGGACTCCGTCGGAGTTCCAGAAGTGGTTTTCGCGCGCCAAGGATATTTAAATTGGACTCACGTGCGAAGTTTGGACCAAGGATTACCTTTCCGGATTGCCTTCGGCAAATTTTGGAGTTGGAATTTGGCGAAACTGGACATCAAATTCCGGATTCAGCGCGCGAAAACGGTTAAACGGACTACCCACTTGTCATTTTTTGAGCTTCGGGTACTGTTCACGCCGGAACAGTGTTTCAGGCGGCCGGCGGGCAGCGGCGGAGCGGCGCGGGCAGCGCGCGCGGACGGTGGCGCGGGCCGCCCGGTCCACGCGGCAGGCGTGCGCCGGGGGCGGGAACGCGTGGCCGGCTCGGGAGTGGGCCGGTCCGCGGGGGCGCGGTCTACGGGGGGAGTGCGGGGGCACGGTGGACGGGGGTGACACGTGCATCACCCTAGAGGTCGGGTTCACGGCGGGATGGTATACGCAGTTTTCGGGATGGCTCATGGTTTACGGTGCACCGGGCTGGACACGTGGCAGGTTTGCATTGGTTCGGTCCACATGATTGCGTGCACCGGGTTCACTAGGCAGAGGCTTGACACGTGGCATTCTCCTATTGGTGGGGCTACTGTGCGCGGCAGGGTGGCAGGCGGGCGGCGTTTCAGGCGGGCACGTGGGCGCGGCAGGCGGGCGTTGACCGGGTTGCGTGCACGTGTCGTCGTCCGCGGGTGGCCACGTGGCCGCGACGCGTGCGGCGGGTTCGGCTGTTGCCTGTTTGGCGGGCGACGTGGAGGCCCAGGAAGGTTTCGGGCTGCTACAGTGATCTTTCGGGCTGCTACAGTACGCGCCCGAAAGTTCCCAGCGCCCGGAAACGGGGACATGTTGGGTATTAAGTGATTTGTTTTTCCCAGCTTATATAGAGGCCGAGTTCTTTTGCAGAGAGCTTCTTCTCCGCGCGGAATTTCACTGTGCAACCCTTCACAAGAAATCTTCCTCTCCCAGTGGCGATTCCATCTGCAGATTTCCAGATTTTTCAGCGGCACGCATCCGAGGTTACCATTTTTCGGCGCGGCGCGACCGCTCGTTCGTTTGTGTTCTTCTTCGTCGCATTTCGGTGCGAGGACTCCCCGGCTTACTCCGACCTCCGAATGAGGCGATTCTTGCGCCGTTGGCTTCACGACTGGTAGGGCTATGTTTCCCCCGTTTACTGGTTTTTCCCATTCCGAGTTTTTCATGGGTCTTTCGGATCATCTTGTAACCCCTTTTTCTGGGCGGAGTTTTTTGGGACAGCGGTGCGGTATTTTTGGCGATATCTTCGCGCACAGGCATCGGATTGGGGCGATTCAAGAGGCGATTTGCATCTACACATCACGAGGAATATGCCCAAATTTTCTTGGAATTTTCTGAATATTTCTCGAAGGTGAAGATATCTGTGAACAGTAATTGGTTGCTACAGTTTTGAGTGTAGTTTGATTCGGGGTGGTTCCCTTGTCCGAATGTTTCTCAGTGTAGGGAGCTCAGAATTGGACGTGCAGGTACTCGTTTCGAAGGTATCGACGCGAGGATTACTGTGGTATTTTTATTGGATTTTTTCTGGGCACTTGCAGCAGGTGAAATATGCGCGGCTTGGGGACTGATTTTCAGATTGTGTATGTTTGGTTGATTTTGGAATAAAAGTGTAATGTTAAGCCTTATTGTTGTACTCAGGGGTGTTTTCAGCTGTTTGGAGCCAAGGCTTGCACGATTTGTACCGAGGGTGTTTTGTTGGCAAATTTTGGACCGCGGGCGTCTACCCACTTCACCGACTTCAGGTTTGCCTTGGGTTAAGCGCTTCAGGTGGGTAAGCTTAATTTAGTAACTGTATAAGATTTTTATATCATGGTGAATATAAGTGCACATGTGGGGTTATCATCCCTCTATGATTGATAACAGGCGTATTTGATGTACAACCGATATGAGCGAGAGGTAAGCAAGGAATGGCTCACTTGGGTGAGAATGGTATACCATAGCAGGAATGTTTTAGCATGCTTTACTAATTTATGCTTTACCCACTTTATTATTTCTGAGAACAAAGCATGCGTGCATGGACATGTAGTTAGGCCATCTTTTACCGCTGCACTACTTTTGGAACTTGACTTCGGAGAAACCATGTTATCCTTTTCTCCTTCTTTGTTAGTCAGGTGGTCTGTGTTGCTCAGTTCGAGCAGGGGCTCTGGGTAGTGTAGTCGGGACTTGGTGTCTGGGACAGGTTGGATTAGTTGTGGGGCTTTGCGGCAACCGCGGATATTGGGCGGTTGACCGGACATTTATTTATGCACCAGATTGGGTATCCGATTTCTCTAGTGGATGGGTTTTCCCACTTTGATCAGAGTCATGATCCAGTCCTGCTGATTATGATGCTTTTGTTACTGAGATACTTTACTCGTGTGGGTCGCTCCCCTCGAGTGCCACTCCGGAGTGCGCGGCAGACAGACTTTGAGCCCTTGAGACTCCTTTGCTTCGGTGTTATGCGTAGGCTGGCATACCCGTCGCGGCAGGCAGAGCAGGCAGTAGTACCAGTGTCTACTGGTGGCATTAGATTGGGCTTATTACAGGCTTTTGTTTTTTTTTTGTTGCGCTCGTGTCAGGGGGACCGAGTGGAGTTTAGTGGCGGTGTTTGGACCAGTGCTAGTGTTGTTGGGAACCGTTTGGGGGTACAGTGGTCCCTAGGTCATTGTGGGTTGTTGACCGTTATAGGCAGGCATGGCAGGCATAGTAGACATAGGCAGGCATAGTAGGCATAGGCAGGCAGGGCAGGCATAGGCAGGCAGAGCAGGCACAGTAGGCATAGGCAGGCAGGGCAGGCTAGGCAGGCAGAGCAGGCATAGTAGACATAGGCAGGCAGGGCAGGCATAGGCAGGCAGAGCAGGCATGGCAAGCATGGCAGGCAGGCAGGCATGGCAGGCATAGTAGGCATTGGCAGGCATAGGTAGGCATAGGCAGGCAGAGCAGGCATGGCAAGCATGGCAGGCAGGCAGGCATGGCAGGCATAGTAGGCATTGGCAGGCATAGGTAGGCATAGGCAGGCAGAGCGGGCATAGTAGGCATAGGCAGGCAGGGCAGGCATAGGCAGGCAGAGCAGGCATGGGAGGCATAGGCAGGCAGGGCAGGCATAGGCAGGCAGGGCAGGCATGGCAGGCATGGCAGGCATGGCAGGCATAGGCAGGCATAGCAGGCATAAGCAGGCATGGCAGGCATAGCAGGCATGGCAGGCATAGCAAGCTTAGTGGCTTGGTAGCTGTTGTGAAGGTCCAGCTTCTTTTTATACATCTTTACGGCTTTGGTTAGCTTTTTGTCTTTTGAGGACTTGGTGGGCAGACCGTCGGTCCTGGCGGGTGATACCCACTGAGAACTCCCTCCTTTGGTGTAGTTCTCACACCCTCTGGGGGGTTTCCCCCTTCTTTTTCCTTCCTCTCCTTTGTTTTGCAGAGTCTTAGCGGGTGTTGCTGATTCTGCGGTTGTTGATCGAGGCGAGGGAGTCGCGTGCTAGATCCCTACCCATGTTTTGGTGAGTAGCGGTACCCCTTCAGAGGAGAGCTTCAGTAGATTAGTTATTTTATTTCCTCTTTTGAGAGACTGATGTAGTGAGGATATGATTTGTATTGAGAGCCTGTACACTGATGTATTTATTGGAGATACCTTCCGGTAGAGCTATGAGTTTTGTGTCTGAGGATGTTGTTCTTTTATCCGTTTGGGAGGTGGACATTATTGTATTATCTTCAGTTGTACAGTGGTTGTTTTTAGTTATACAGCAGTTTTATCTTTTAGCTCTGATATCTCTTAGCTGTAGCACTTTTCTTGCAGGTAGGACGCTTCGCCTATGCGGAGTTTGGCATAGGTGGCGGATCTGTTGGCGAGCCCGGGTCGCAGTTTCGACCCCGGGGCGTGACACCGGGGCGTGACAGATTAGGTGGTATCAGAGCCTAGGTGTATAGGTCGTTGGGGACTTAGAGGCCCTAGGCTATTGGTTGGACAGTAGGATGACTGTCGTGAGAGACGAGACTGTAGCGAGAGTCCAGATTGAGTTTGTAACTCCCCCAGGGGATTGGGGCGAGTGACTTTACTTGTTTATTCTCTAAAAGTGGTTATGTTGGCTGCAAACAACATAATGCTTTAGAATGGGTAACATGTTTAGACTTTCGCTTGATTGGGTCGTGAGACTTCTTTTCTCTGACACTTTGATTCTTTATTGCAGTTGCCTGAGATGCCTCCGAGACATCGCGCGACGACGAGGGCACATTCCGCGTCTGATGACGAGCCCAAGCAGCAGGAGGCCGCACAGGGCGAGGTCCAGGAGCTACGGGCCCAGGTGGCCCAGATGTCAGAGGCGTTGCGACGCCAGGAGGAGGCGGCCAAGTGCCAGGAGGAAAATATGGAGCGTATGATGAGGTTGCTTGAGCAGAGGATGTCTCCAGCAGCACCTCCAGTAGCGACTTCGTCGACCTCGTCTCAGATCGCCCCATTGACAGAGTCAGAGCAGAGGGAGCTCACAGATCGACTATCCTACATCACCAGTTTCGTCCTCCGCGATTAGCAGGGCAGAGTTCAGAGCCTTGGGAGGCCGAAAACTGGATTTCAGCGATGGAGAAGCTATTTGAAAACCTGTTTATCAAGGAGAAGCATCATGGTCACCTAGCCACTCACTTCTTGGAGAAGGACGCCGAGACCTGGTGACGTCGTGTTCGGCCAGTGGGACCGCCGGGTGTACCTTTATTGACTTGGGCTGAGTTTTGCGCTTTGCTGCTCGGGGTCTACTTTCCCGACAGCGCAAAGCAGAAACTAGAGGGGGATTTGCGACGGCTGCAGCAGGGGGATCGGCCCCTTGGGAAGTATGTTCTTGAGTTTCAGCGGCTTTTGGGTAGCGTGCCCCACGTTGCCCGGGATGAGGCCCAGAAGGTTGAGCTGTTCGAGAGAGGTCTGCACCAGGATATATATCCCCTTGTACACTCACATAGAGCCCAGACTTTGGATGCGGCGATCGAGCACGCGCAGTGGGTTGACAGAGGATCTGTGGTTATGACTGAGCGGGGGCTGGCGCCTAGGACTAGTTCTGGAGAGAAGCGCCCGGCGCCATTAGATTTTGGACAGTCGAGCAGACCGAGGCCCCCGAGACCGCCGCAGTTCCAGCCTCGAGGCCGTGGGACACAGAGGAGGCAGAGATCAGGGGGCTCTCGGCCCCCTGGGCAGCAGCAGCAGTAGAGGCGCACAGATAGTTGTGTGATTTGCGGCGGACCCCACGCACCTCCGCAGTGTGATCAGCGGCAGGGCCGGTGCTACCGATGTGGGTAGGCAGGGCACAGAGCATGGACTTCTCCCAGAGCGGGGTCATCAGTGGCATCGGCAGCGTCGGCTCCTCCACCGCCCTTCCAGACGGGCGGAGCTTCGACAGGTTATGGCCAGGGGGATATGGCCACTTCGTCGCGGCAGTCAGACAGGCGACCACCCCCGAGCGGGAGAGTTTATGCCGCACAGGTTGAGGATTCGGGGCCAGCTAGTCACGTGGTGGCAGGTATTATCCTTATCTCCTCTACCCGCACTAGAGCTTTATTTGATACCGGAGCATCGCATTCATTCATTAGTAGGACATTTGCATCCATGCATGGGCTAGAGATAGGACCGTTAGTTTGTGCTCGTGAGGTACAGATACCTGATCACGTGTTACATGTAGATGAGTGTTGTTGGTCCTGCCCAGTGCAGTTAGGGCCCTGGATTTTTCCTGTTGATCTTTTGGTCCTTCGTCAGCTCCGGGATTTTGATGTAATGTTGGGTATGGACTGGTTGACTCAGTATTATGCTACCATCGATTGTAGAGAGAGGACTGTGACCCTTCGTGAGCCGGGTCAGCAGGAGTTTGTTTATAGGGGTTGTCAGAGTACTCTGTTTGCAGCGACGATCTCTTCTGCTAGAGCACGACAGATGATGAGCCGTGGTGTGTCGCTTTCTTAGCTACTGTTGTAGAGGTGCCTACGGCGATGCCTGGGCTCGAGGACATTCCTATTGTCCGAGAGTACCCAGATGTGTTTCCTCCTGAGCTATCGTCCATGCCGCCGGATCGAGAGGTTGAGTTTGGGACTGATGTAGTTCCCGGAACTACACCAATCTCTAAGGCACCCTACAGGATGGCCCCTGCAGAATTGAGGGAGTTAAAGGCTCAGCTACAGGATCTCTTGAATCGCGGGTTTGTTCGGACCTAGTGTTTCTCCTTGGGGAGCCCCGATTCTATTTGTAAAGAAGAAGGATGGGTCACTCAGGCTGTGTGTTGACTACCGGGAGTTAAATAAAGTGACCGTCAGAAACTAGTATCCCCTTCCTCGGATTGATGATTTATTTGATCAGCTTCAGGGAGCTACGGTCTTCTCAAAGATAGATCTTCAGTCCGGTTACCACCAGCTGAGGGTGAGGCCGAGGATGTACCAAGACGGCGTTTAGAACTCGGTATGGGCATTATTAGTTCACAGTGTTACCTTTTGGTTTGACGATTGCCCCGGCCGCATTTATAGATCTGATGAACCGAGTGTTTCAACCGTACTTGGACCGTTTTGTGGTGGTTTTCATCGATGACATTTTGGTTTATTCCCGTAGCGATATTGAGCACGAGGAGCACTTGAGGATAGTGCTGCAGCTTCTGAGAGAGAAGGAGTTGTATGCCAAGTTGAAGAAGTGCGCCTTTTGGCTTCGGGAGGTTTCTTTTCTAGGCCACGTAGTTTCAGCCGCAGGAGTGCAGTGGACCTGACGAAGATTGATGCAGTTCGGGATTGGCCTAGACCGACGACGGTGACTGAGATACGGATTTCTTGGGCCTTGCAGGCTACTACCGTCGATTTGTAGAGGGCTTTGCGAAGCTCTCTAGCCCCCTCACTAGATTGACCAGGAAGAGGGTAAGATTTGTTTGGACAGGAGCAATGCCAGCAAAGCTTCGAGGAGTTGAAGCAGAGGTTGATTACAGCGCCAGTCCTTGCACTACCAGTTATGGGAGAGGCGTACGTGATTTACATCGATGCCTCCCACAGCGGCCTTAGATGCGTGTTGATGCAGCATGGTAGGGTAATTGCCTATGCTTCGCGTCAGATAAAGAATTATGAGAGAAATTACCCTACGCATGACTTAGAGCTAGCTGCTGTGTTTTTGCTTTGAAGCTTTGGTGACATATTTGTACGGCGAGCGGCTGTGAGATCTTCACCGATCACCAGAGTTTGAAATTACCTGTTCACTCAGAAAGAGCTCAACTTTAAGGCAACGCCGGTGGCTTGAGCTGCTAAAGGATTATGACTTGAGCATTCTCTATCATCCCGGCAAGGCCAACGTGATCGCAGACGCTTTGAGCAGGCGAGCAGGGCAGGACCTTGAGCTAAATTATTACCCAGCAGAGGCCACTGAGGAGAGCAGCCGAGGAGATTGGATTTGGAGGTTGTGTCCCCTGGGGTTTCTGCAAGACTTATGTCTATGGTCTTGCAGCCCACTCTGCTGGACAGGATTAGAGAGAAGCAGAGTGGAGACCCCTATCTTGAGAGGATCAGACACCAGGTGCAGCGTGGTCAGGGCGGGGACTCTTCGTGGATGCAGCGAGAGTACTTAGGTACAGGGACCGCTACTGTGTGCCGTGGACTCAGAGATTAGAGAGTTGATCCTTAGGAGGCTCCCTATACACCTTATACCCTCCACCAGGGGGGACGAAGATGTATAGAGATTTGAGTGCACAGTTCTGGTGGCAGGGCATGAAGAGAGATATTGGAAGTTTGTGGCTCATGTCTACTTGCCAGCAAGTTAAAGCTGAGCATCAGGTTCCAGCTGGCAAGTTACAGAGCCTTCCAATACCAGAGTGGAAACGGGATCGTGTCACCATGGATTTCATTGTTGGACTGCCGAGGACTCAGAGTGGAGATGACGCCATATGGGTGATTGTGGATCGATTGATCAAATCAGCCTACTTTCTGCCGATACAGTCGAGTTGGACCTTGGAGAGGTTAGCACAGTTATATTTGGACGAGATTGTGAGGCTACACGGAGTGCCAGCATCGATTGTGTCTGATAGGGATCCGAGATTCACTTCACAGTTTTGGAGGAGCTTGCAGACCGCCTTGGGGACCCAGCTTCAGTTTAGTACTGCCTTTCACCCACAGACCGACGGACAGTCCGAGCGGACTATTCAGACTCTGGAGGATATGTTGAGAGCTTGTGTCCTGAGCTTTAGTGGCAGTTGGGATCGACATTTGAGATTAGCAGAGTTTGCCTACAACAATAGCTTCCAGGCGAGAATCCAGATGGCGCCCTATGAAGCATTGTACGGAAGGAAATGTCGATCGCCTTTATGTTGGAGTGACGTGGGTGAAGGAAAAACTTTGGGGCCAGATTTGCTGTGGAAGCCGAGGAAAAGGTAAAGATTATTCGGCGTAATCTAGTGACTGCACAGAGCCGACAGAGGAGCTACGCCGATAGGAGGCGGCGAGACTTGGTGTTTCAGGTGGGAGATCATGTGTTTCTGAAAGTCTCCCCCTCTCGAGGGGTACGACGCTTTGGAGTGCGCGGAAGTTGAGCCCGCTTTATTGGACCATTTGAGATTTTAGAGCGCATCGGACCTACGCCTATCGTGGGGCTTTACCGCCGCGGTAGCTGGTACTCATGACGTATTCCATGTATCAGTTTTGAGGAGGTATGTGTATGATCCCTCGCACATCTTGGACTTCACATCCTTAGAGATGGATGAGGAGCTGCACTTTCAGGAGCGCCCGATGCGGATTCTTGCTCGTGAGATGAGAGAATTGCGCAATCGGGTTATACCTTATGTGAAGGTACTTTGGAGCCACCATGACGAGAGAGAGGCTACTTGGGAGCCTGAGGATGAGCTGAGGACTACCTATCCTGATTTGTTTGTGACCCCTTCCTGAGTTTGGAGCTTTTTGGTTTCGAGGATGAAACCTTTTGAAGGAGGGGAGAGTGTAGTATACCGGTTTTCAGATTGAGCTTACCAACTCTGCAGATGGGATTTCTGGGTGTGGAAAGCTGTGAGCAGGTGTATTTTCAGTTTACAGCGGAGTTCGGGAGGTTCCGGACTGCGGCGGAGGGCCCGAAGCCAAAAAGTGAGTTATGGTTGGCTTTTGGAATATTTTATTCATTTTATTTAATTAAGGCTTTGTTGATGTTGCTTCTTTTTTTTTAGTGCTGCTGTTGGTTGGAGTTGGCAGAGGAGTTGGGTGGTGGATTAATTAATGGTAGGTAGGTAGGTGGCTTAATTAAAATCCCTTAATTTATTTATTTCCTGTTGCTTTATTTAAGCTGCCCCTTCAAAACCCCACCTCACCACCTTCTTCTCCTAGGGTTAAGGGCACGATTGCCTTGTGTGAAGCAGAGAAAGAAGGGGGAAGAAAAGGAGGAAAAATGGTGGTGCTCTTGTGCTTTTGCTCTCTGCTGCGAGGACGTGGAGCCGAGCGAGGGCGCGGCTAGCCTCGAAGAGGTTGGTTGTTTTATTTTATTCTTTTGAGAGCTTGGGTTTTTTTTGTTCGCTTCTTTTCTTTTCTTTTCTTTTTCCTATTGGTGTGGCCTTGCGAACTGGTTGTCCGGGGCATGGGCGCAGCTGCGTGAGCCGCGCGCGCGCAAGAAGCACCGCGTGGCTGTGGTGCGAGCCGCTGCGCGGGCGCGTATGAGCGCCGCGCGCAGCAGGCGCCCTGCTGCTGTTGGTGCGCAGCTGGGCGCCGGACCGCCAGCTGCATGCGCTCTTGGCGCGCCCCATGGTAGGCGCGCGCGCAGCACCGCGGAACCCGCACGGGTTGCGCGAGCGGCGCTGCGGGCTGCGCGCAGGGCGCACAGCGGCATTATGGTGCGTGCGCAGTGCCGCGGGCCCTACGCGGGCCGCGCGCGGCACTGCTCTGCAGCGCGGTGCCGCGTGCCCCGCGCGGGCCGCGAGCAGTGCCGCGGGCCCTGCGCGGGCAGCGCGCGGCATGCGGTGCGCGCGCGGTGCCGCGGGCCCCGCGCGGGACGCGCGCAATGCCGCGAGCCCCGCGCCGGCCGCGCACTGCGGGCCGCGCGCTAGGCACGCAGCACTGCAGGGCACCACGCGGGCGGCCTTGTGCCGCGGGGCTGGGTTTTTTGAGCCGTGCGGCCGCACTCCACGCCGTTGCCGCGCACGAGGCTGCTCGGCGACGCGCCGCGGCTCGCGCGATCGGTTTTTCGCGCGTCGCGCGGCGTTTTCCTCCGTCGGTTGGTTTCTTTCCGCCGTCGTGAGGGCGCGGTTTTTGGCCACGTGTTATTGATCCCGGTTTATCACCTTTTCTCGTAGTTTGTGGCATAGTGTAGCTTTCTACGTGGCCGGTGGTGCGTGTTTTGCCGCGTGGAGCTGTGGGATCACAGCGGGACCTCCGGTTGGCGCACGGTTTTGCTGATTGATCGCAGGTGGGTTGGTTCATTCCAAAAATTACCAAATGCCCTATAAAGCTTCTGAATGAAAGGTATCGTGTCTCTTTTACCAGTATTTAATCTGATAACTGCCGGACAGTCGTGGTAAGTATGTGGGAACCCGGACAGTGTTTGGTGCACTCTTCTGTTTAGTTAGCAATGTTATTGCTCCCGGGCCGTTTTATAAAACTGGGAAAAATCCCTTTTATTCAAGAATGGTTTTTTACTTTATGTTAGAGCGGGTTTTTATCAGATTTAGTCGAGGGAGATTGTTCCGACTTGGACACGAGTGTGAGTAGAGTCATTTGAGCATTCGAGGTTTTTCGATTGTTTTGATCGTGGACTATAGCCTGCATATGCCGCTTGCTGAGACAGTTGAGACATGTTTGATACTCGGTTGGGGTGGTCGCTCCATCGGGTACCCGCCCGGATGCGTAGATGTATGATACCCTGGCCGAGTTACCAGGTGGTTGCTCGCCCCTGGCCGAGTTTGACAGGTGGACTACTTGAGTGGAGATTGAGTAGTCGGACAGGACGCCCCAAGTAAATCCGTCCTCAAGGGATGTGTGGTAGTGGGCAGGTGCGTTCCTAGTCGACAGGCGCAGGCTTGACTGGACCTATGT
>JAQNDB010004116.1:0-25480 GCA_029204045.2 Tillandsia leiboldiana | reverse complement strand
CTCGTGTTTACGGCATTTTGGTATTGGCAATAGTCGGGAGTCAAGTCATGTGAGTTGAGTAGGAGTCCTTAAGGGATCAAATTGGTCAATCAGCAATCAAAGACTTAGAGAATATTCAACAGAGCCAAGTTGACACTCAGTGTCTTGAATCTTGAAGATTGAAGTTGAAGAATTGTGGATCAGTTACATCAATCTCAAGAAAGAAAGTATTCAAAAGGATCAGGTATGGTTAACTAAATAATTTTGGTGATCCGAATACTTTCTTATAGTGATAGAAACACTTGGAATGAACTTTTAATTGCATATAATCAAAAACTGGTGTTCGGACTTGTTCAGGATCCGGATCAGAGCCAACGATCCGGATCCCGAAGGTTGTTGCTTCATACAAGACTTCGATTCCGGATCCATGCAATTTCCGATCCGGATCCCGAATGTTAAGTTTTCTGATTTGTATGAACGATCCGGATCGGGCAATTGCGATCCGGATCCCGAACCCTGGTATTTCTGGAATCGTCAATCTCGTTACGACGATCCGGATCGCAGTAATCCGATCCGGATCGCCGTCCTGAAAATTTCCAGATAAGGTATGTTTTTGATTCTTATCTCTTTCCAAAGGTTTCTAAAAACTATAAATAGACACGTTAGGGTTTCTCAAAAACGTGGGAGCTACGGCCGATCAATTTATAAAACATCTTGAGAGCAACCCTAGAGGGCTAGGTTTTCATCGTTCTTCTTTATAGCCTCTTTTAGGTCAATTCGATGGTTCTTTCAAGAACATATCTTTTGTCGAATTGATCTAATCTTTGCTTAGAGATTTCTTCTACGGTTCCTCATTGAGAATCTAAGCAAAGGATCACCATCGAAGTCATATATTCTTATCGACTGAGTTTGCGTCGTGGATTCGACGTGGCATCGTGGATTCGGTGTGCTAAAGGCGTTTCGTGGATTCGAAGCGTGCGTTCGTGGATTCGAACGTGAGCAGTGGACGTGCAAAATCGGTGGAGCGCGAGGTCCAAGAAATTGAAGGAGGGGTTAAATCCGTGGAGGACGGTAATCACCTTGTTATTCTTCTTTCTTAGGGATTGTATGCGCGGATATCCAACCGGTCAGCGCAAGGTCCGAAGAAGCTGAAGGAGGGGTTGAGTCCGTGGAGTCGGTAATCACCTTGTTATTCTTCTATTCTTAGTGGATTGTTATTGCGTGTTGGTCCCGTGGTTTTTCTCCTGGATTGGAGTTTCCACGTATAATCTCGGTGTGCTGTTTTTATTTTCCGCATTGGTTTTTATTTTGCACTGAGATTGAGTTTTTAAGTATTACACCTATTCACCCCCCCTCTAGTTGTTTGATAGTACCTATTTAGATCCTTGTGGATCATAATAACTCTACAATTGGTATCAGAGCGGTTTTAGGTTATCTATCATGATGGTGAAAGTGGTAATATTTATAGACCTCCTCTTTTTGATGGGACTAATTATGCTTATTGGAAAGTGCGGATGAGAGCTCTATTCTCATCGCATTGATGAGGCGAGTATGGCAATCCGTGTAATGCGGTTGGGTGCATCCTGTTGAGGAAGTAGAAATGTCTACTACCCCAAAACCTCGCTCTAGATGGTCCAAAGAGGAATTTGAAAGATCTTCTTACAATGGGAAAGGTATGAACGCTTTATTAATCTCTTTCCTCGACTGAATTTACAAGAATTTCCTCGCGTGTGAAACCGCGAAGGAAATTTGGGATATTCTCAAAATTACACATGAGGGTACTAATCTGTAAAAATTCAAAAGCTCCAGATGCTTACAAGTCAATTGACTCTATTCATATGAAGAGCATGAATTGTTTACAGATTATTACACACTAGACTTCAAGATGTAATTAATAACATGTAGCTAATCTAGGAGAAAAGATCCCGGAGTCGAAAAATTGTAATAAAGATACCTTCGGACTCTTCCGGAACGGTTTAGGGCAAAGGTTACCGCCATTGAAACCGTTAGTCATCCGGATGAGATAGTGGTTGAGGAATTAGTAGGTGCTTTGCAAACTTATGAATTGACCTTTTCCTACTAATCAAGTTTCGTCATTCTCCAAGTCTTTCTAAGCTTACAGGTATTGCATTCAAATCCACAAAGAAAGAAGATAGCGTAATCGAGTTCCGACGATGAAATCTCTTTGTTGCCGATTTTGAAGACAATTGGCGCGGATCACAAAGAAATTTCGTCGGAAATTTGGAAGAATCGAACCGTAGGATATTCATCCACGAACCATCAAAGGAATCATCGGGTTCTAAATCCTCTAACCTCAATTCCTTGCAAAACCTTCTAAGGAAAAAGATGAATTCGAAGGGGGAAATCCGATGTTATAGATGCAAAGGCTTACGGCCATATTTCAACGGATTGTCCTACTCCGAAATTATATAAAAGAAGGCTTTGCAAGCGAAAACTTGGGACGATTTTACTTCTAATGATCAACCTCAAGTAAAGAGGAAAAAAATCGTTGCTTTCTCATGCCTCTCATTTCCCCTCTTCTAATAATTGTTTATCATCATTAGTCCACTAACTCTACTCCTTTGATTTTGTATGAAACATCACAACCGGCGGAGAGTCATCAAGTGAGGGGGAGTCGGACGAGGAAGAACTCGTTGAGGCATATCAACAACTTCTTTGCGGAATCTAAGAAGATGGGCCAAACATATCAAGAAGTTGAGAAAGCAACGACTTGAAGATCAAGACGAGAATCATGCTTTAAAGATCAAACTTCATGATCTCGAGGAGGAACGAGAGCTTTTATTGGATAATAATAAAATCCTCCAAGAAAAGATAAATCAATCGGAAACGGTCGTTAATATTCCCATATTAACAAGATTGATTTTCTTGAAAAGCCAGTTTGAGGAAATACATGTCTCCAATCAAGCATTGACCAAGCAAGTTCATCAACTTAAATCCGACATACAAAGGATTTCAACCGGTTCCAAGAAACTTGAATGTATGTCCGGATTAGGTCAACAAGCAAGGTTGGTTTGGGGATTCAAAAAGAACCAAACTGTGAATGCTTCAAGTTCCACAATGAAATTGAAAGGAAGAACTTATCACCTATGTGGACTTGAAGGACATTTGGTGAAGAATTGCCCGAAAAAGAGAAAGAAGAGTCCTTCGGCAACTTCATCTACGGAGCGGACTCAACGGACTCAAAAGACACATCAAGTCAAAAGAGTTCACTCAATCCATCAAAGGTCCGAGCCACATCATCAATCATACAAGTGGATCATTGCAAGGCAAAGACCTAAGGTGGATCAACAGTCAAAGCGGACAACCCCCGGCCACAACGAATCAAGACAACCCAAATCCAGCGATTTTGGATTCGGAAAGGTGATATCTTTCCTTGTCTTAAGTTCTAAATAGCTTATGACTGTATGTAATGCTTTGATTGGTTTTCCCCTTCATATCTTTCTTAATCTTTGCATTACCTGTTTTTCAATGCTCTTCGTTTTTATACTTTGTTTTTGAACAAAAGGATTTTTAATGAACAAGTGCATTGAATGAAAAGGGCTTTCACTTTCATTCACTCCAAATAATTTTATATGGATTATCAACTTTACTTCATAATCATAATCTTGAAGATACTTCATTATAGGAGTTTTTGATATTATAAGCATCAAATTTTAGAAATCATGTGTGATCTTCAGATGCTTAATCTATCTCGGTTGTGTGAGTTCTTTGTGATAAACATGAGACAACCGATTGACTAAAATTTGGGATTTAATTCTTTCACGTAAGAGATTGCCTTCTTACAAGGGTAAATAATTGAATTATGAAAGATGTGGAAAGAGTTACATCCGAAAGGAGTGTGAAAACTACCACCACATGCTGGAAAGAGCTGCCACCCCGGTCGTCCGGTTTGTGTGTGAAGCTATCACATGTTATGGATGCTTGATAGTATTTTATGAGAAAATCTTTAGTTGAAGCATTTGGAGATTTATATGCAAAACTCTTATATTTTGAACAATCTCCTGGTGGTATAAGGTGGAATAGTTGAAAGATGCTCAAAGAGCCACCCTTAGGTATTTTAGTGCTTATCTCAAATTTGAAAGGGTTAGAATTCAAGATTGATGTCGTTTGGAAATCTCCGTATGTCATCTTTGTAAATCCGTTACATCTTGATAGACTTTGATCTCAAGATTATTTTTGATGACTTGTGTTTGATGAATATAACATGAAAAAACGGTTTATAATGTTTTACCTTTATTTTTCATGATTTTGGAGTAAATCTTTTTAATTTTGTGAAATTAATTGGATTGAATGACATCTGTGTGAATTCACTGTTTAAAGCACTTAAATTGATTTCTTGATGGAATACAAATCGGTATTTGAAAAGATTCTAAAATCTGGATTTGTTTCAAGAAATTATTTGATTTTTGCTTTCTGGTATAGGTACGGAATCTGCATTTTTGTTATATACCATAACTGAGTTTTTATCTCTCTTTCTCTATGAACTAATATTGTTAGTGATTTACTTTGTCTAGTATGTTCACTGTTTGACAATTTGTGACAAAAAGGGGGAGAAGAGAAATGATCGGAGATGAGATCATCAAGAGAGTACAAACGAAAATGAAAAAATGGGGGAGAACGGAAAATGATGATCGTATCACAAAGGGGGAGAACATAGATGCTCAAGAACATGGAGAACATGGAAAACATGTTAGAGATGCTCAAGATAGGGGGAGACAAAGAAAAAATTGAAAGAGCCGAAAAACAAAAGAACCAAAAGGAAGACGGATCAAATGTAGGATTTTAATTTCTAACAACTAACGTTTGATTTTGTTTGGAGTTTTGTTTTGCAGGAATTACATCACTTTAAGACTCCAAGTCCTAAGTCATAGAGTATGTTCTAGGACTGTTTGGTTCAAATGTAATTTTGTATTTATTGGATCTTTCACGCAAAGAAAATCAATGTTTTGGTGATGACATTGAGTTTCGATTTTTTGGTTTAAGATGAGTGACTTGAGCGCTTTTATGTATTTTTGGGTTTTGTCACGAAATTGCCAAAGGGGGAGATTGTTACGGCATTTTGGTATTGGCATATTTCGTGAGTCAAGTCAGTGAGTTGAGTCGGAGTCTTAAAGGGATCAAATTGTCAATCAGCAATCAAAGACTTAGAGAAGATTCAACAAGAGCTCAAGTTGACACTCAGTGTCTTGAATCTTGAAGATTGAAGTTGAAGAATTGTGGATCAGTTACATTAATCTCAAGAAGAAAGTATTCAAAAGGATCAGGTATGGTTAACTAAATAATTTTGGTGATCCGAATACTTTCTTATAGTATAGAAACACTTGGAAGAATTTTTAATTTCATAATAATCAAAAACTGGTGTTCGGACATGTTCAGGATCCGGATCAGGGCCAACGATCCGGATCCCGAAGGTTGTTGCTTCATACAAGACTTCGATCCGGATCCATGCAATTTCCGATCCGGATCCCGAATGTTAAGTTTTCTGATTTGTATGAACGATCCGGATCGGGCAATGCGATCCGGATCCCGAACCCTTGGTTTTCTGGAATCGTCAATCTCGTTACGACGATCCGGATCGCAGTAAATCCGATCCGGATCGCCGTCCTGAAAATTTCCAGATAAGGTAAGTTTTTGATTCTTATCTCTTTCCAAAGGTTTCTAAACTATAAATAGACACTTAGGGTTTCTCAAAAACGTGGGAGCTACGGCCGATCTTTTTATAAAACTCTTGAGAGCAACCCTAGAGGCTAGGTTTTCATCGTTCTTCTTTATAGCCTCTTTTAGGTCAATTCGATGGTTCTTTCAAGAACATATCTTTTGTCGAATTGATCTAATCTTTGCTTAGAGATTTCTTCTACGGTTCTTCATTGATAATCTAAGCAAAGGATCACCATCGAAGTCAATATTCTTATCGACTGAGTTTGCGTCGTGGATTCGACGTGGCATCGTGGATTCGGTGTGCTAAAGGCGTTTCGTGGATTCGAAGCGTGCGTTCGTGGATTCGAACGTGAGCAGTGGACGTGCAAAATCGGTGGAGCGCGAGGTCCAAGAAATTGAAGGAGGGGTTAAATCCGTGGAGACGGTAATCACCTTGTTATTCTTCTTTTCTTAGGGATTGTTATTGCGCGGATATCCAACCGGTCAGCGCAAGGTCCGAAGAAGCTGAAGGAGGGGTTGAGTCCGTGGAGTCGGTAATCACCTTGTTATTCTTCTATTCTTAGTGGATTGTTAATGCGTGTTGGTCCCGTGGTTTTTCTCCTGGATTGGAGTTTCCACGTAAATCTCGGTGTGCTGTTTTTATTTTCCGCATTGGTTTTTATTTTGCACTGAGATTGAGTTTTTAAGTATTACACCTATTCACCCCCCCTCTAGTTGTTTGATAGTACCTATTTAGATCCTTGTGGATCCATAATAACTCTACATCGTGTAGCGAAGAGGGCACGTCCCGCATCTGATGAGTAACCCGAGCAGCGGGAGACAGAACTATCAGAGCAGAGCGAGACCCAGGAGTTATGGATCCAGATGGCACAGATGTCGGAGGCTGTCCGATGCCAGGAAGAAGCCATGGAACGTTTGATGCGCTTGTTGGAGCAAAGAGCACAGTTAATTGCAGTACCGCTTGAGTGTCATCCAGTACTTTCTTTCTATGCAGTGGTATCTTCAGTTGTACCAGTGGCGCCGATGGAGCGAGCAGCCCCCTCCGTGCCGACAAGCAGTGCCGAGGCACCGAGGCAGGATGGATAGTGCATAGTAGCTGAGCTTAGGGACATCATTGATCGATGGAGCCAGTCCCGGCAGTCTGAACCATCCCGATTCATAGGTTTGAGTTTGAGCCTTTGTAGGCAGAATTGGGGTTGGTGGTGATGGAGAGACTCTCGGAGAGCCTCCCTGTGCTAGGGAGTTTATACAGTCGTTGAACTACGTGCTCCAGGTTTCGAGGGACGAGGCGCATAGGATATGTGTGGCTGAGAGTGGATTGCGCCAGGATACGTTTCAGTTTACTCAGTTCCTCCGTTACAGGTTCTGACGCCTCGTTGGAGTAGGCGTTGTGTTTGGAGCGGGGCGCTGCAGTTCCTTTGGATAGAGATCTGTCGCCAGAGGTGAGTTCTGGATATTGGCGCTTGGCGCCGGGTGATGGAGGACAGATCGACCGGCAGAGATATTTCTGATTTTATTTTCCTGGATAACGGGTTCCCGTGATGCCAGAGATCGGGTGGACCCCGATGGTAGCATCAACCTCTATATCGGAGTGGCGCAGCGGTAGCATGGATTTGTTATATGCGGAGGACTTTATTCGTCGCCTCAATGTGAGCAGAGACAGAGGTCGTGCTCCCTTGTGGATAGTCCTGATTTTCAGGCAGATTGGGCGACAACCACTTGCTTTGAGCGGATGAATCTGTGCCGCCCGGTTGGAGGGCGCCACGGTAGTGGATCGAGTTGTCGCAGGTGTGATTTCATCACAGCAGTCGGAGTAGGAGCATGTTGCATTCCTGCATGGACTAGAGGCAGATTTGTTACCACATGCACTTGAGGTACAGGTTCCTGTTAGTGTTGTGTATGTGGGGGAGGCCTGTGGATTATGTCCTATGCAGTTGAGGCCGCGAGATATACGGGTAGACTTATTGGTAATTATGGCAGTTCGGCGTTTCGACCTAGTGCTTGGGTTTTGGTTGGCACAGTGCCACAGGATGTTAGACTGCGAAAGGAGAGGACTTTGACCTTCTGCGAGGCAGACGAGAGGAGATTTGGTTGTTGAGGTCGTTAGAGCACACTGGTTATAGCGAGAGTGTGAGAGGTGCTTACGGCGGCACCGGGACCCAAAGATATCTCTGTTGCCACGAGATTCCGGGTGTGATTTCACCTGAGCTGTTGATAATGCCGCCGGTTAGGGAGATAGAGATTGAGTTTGGCGTGGTTCGGGGAACCGCGCCACCCTCGACAGCACCTCATTGGATATTGCCAGTAGAGCTGTGAGAGCTGATGGCGCAGTTGCAGGATCTGATGGATCGAGGGGTCTGTTTGACCTAGTGCCACGCCGTTGTTATACGGTGGTGACGCCACATCGTTGATACACGACTGTGAGGGCCCTTTTATGGTTCGAGTGTAGACAGGTCCGAGTATTATTCTGGACCTTTTGATGGAGTTATACTCCGGCAGTTGTACGACTGATGCAGGTACAGATTTTGGAATCATACGGCTGAGTATTTCGCCAAGATGGTGTTCAGGACACGGTAGGGCATTATGTTATAATGAGGCCAATTGGATTGATTAACGCCCTGCCACTCTTTTGGTTTGAGGAATTGTGCTCCAGCTGTACTTGATTGCATTGGTAACAAGATCCTCCAGGGATATTATGATCTACTCCCAGAGCGACTTGGAGCATGGGGAGCACTGGTGGATGTGTTACCATGCTGTGTGGATGAAGCTGTATGCCAGGTTATTGAGATACAAGTTTTAGCTTTAGAAGCTTACCTTCTTGGGTCACATTGTGTTAGCCGTAGGAGCGGCGGTGGAATTCCGGCCAATGTGGATGCTATTTGAGATTGGCTGAGATCAACATTTATTGTTGAGGTGAGGAGCTATTTGGGGGTTGAGTTTAATGGTTCCACAGCTGGCGCGGTGTGGACTGTTGAGGAACAGGGCTCGAGGTTGTGTCCCTGAGGGTCCCTTTTGACGGTAGACTGTGGTGAAGCAGTCCCTGCGGATGGTCAGGATCCTAGAGTGATTGAGCGAGGACCCTAGCCGATTAGGGCTTCTTTTCTTTGGATGACCGTATGGGTATGTCTCGGATCGCCTGGTTGAGAAGGCACCAGGGAGCGGTTTTGGTGCGTGCTACATTGGTTGTTCTCTCTTTTCCCCCAGCCTTTTGTTGGCGTTCTTGATGGTCCTTCCACGTCTCAGCTCAGGAGTGTTAGGCTTGTGGATTCCTCGCCCGTGATGGACTCGTTTCCTTTGAGATCTGCGAGTACTTGTGGTACGAGGGACGCCCGTTGCGAATTCTGGCTCGTGAGATGAGAGAATTACGCAACCGGGCCATGCCGTACTGATTATTATTTTGTTGAGGAGTAATCACGGGGAGTGACTAGCGACTGGGGAGTTGGAGACTGTGTTATTGGATGCTTACCCTTGGCTTTGAACTCCCTTTTGAGCCGTGTTTGTTTCGAGGACGAAACTTTCTTTTAGTGGGGGAGGATGTGAGGACCCGGAATTCCCACGTTTGGATTACGGTTGGATCTGCGGCTTCTGGAGACCCCGGTTGAGTGTTAGAGGTGTTTGCGCGCATGTTGGACCCAAGATTTGGACCCGGCATGAAAAACGGATCAAGTTTGCTTTTCCGGGAATTTTTGAGAAATTTTAGAAGTGGAATTTGGCAAATCGGACATCGGATTTGGATTCAGCGCGCGAAAACGATCGAAACGGACTATTTACTTGTATTTTTCGGAGCTCGGATGACCCGGCACGGATTTCGAGGCATGGGGTTACTGTTCCGGCGGCCGGAGTTGCGCCGGCGGCGGCGGCGGACGGCGGAGCGCGGCGGCGGGCCGAGGAGAGGCCGGTCGGTCCACCGCGGGAGTCGTGCACCGGGCGCGGGCCACGTGGCGCCTCCCGATTGGCCGGCGCGGCAGGCGCGGTCCATGGAATATCGCGGGTGCACGGTGGACCGGAGCGGGACACGTGGCGTGATGGCATTGGCTGGTGCACGAGCGCACGGTCCACTCAGCTGGCAGCAGGTGCCTCGGGATGCGGGCCCGACACGGGGCCGTGGGCGGCGCGGCCGCGCACGTGAGCGCGACGTGGGCGCGGCCGGGCGCACGTGGGCGCAAATCCCGAGGAGTTGACTCCGCGTTCGGCGGCAGAGCAGGAGGACACGTGGCGCGACGCGGTTGGCCGCGCTCGCTGTTGCCTGTTCGGGGACACGTGTCACTCCAGGGACGATTCGGGCGCAGCTGGTTTGGGGTACATTCTGGGTCACTGTAGCAGCCCGGAAGTTGTGGGCGCCCGAAAGTTGGGACAAAATGGGTATTTCAGGATTTGTTGAGTTAGGGCTATAAATAGCCCCCTTTGGCCTGCGTTTTGAAGGTTTTGCCGAGCTCTTCTCAGGCAGAGGTTTTAAGAGGAAATGTTCCTCACCTTGTCCTCCACCTTGTGATGGATTTACAGAATTTTTGGAGGCCTCGAGATCCGCGCTTTCTGCGACGCGGCGCACTGCGACGTTTCTTGGATTTTGGCTTCTACCGTCGCCTTTCAGTGTGGGAGACCCCCTGAGCTACCCCGATGGAATTTTGAGACAATTTTTGTGGCACCGCGTTCACGAGAGGTACGCCTTCGATTTCTGTGTTGATGACCTTGATTGATTCTGAGTTCTTGGCACGGTTTACGAGGCATTTCTAAGCCACTGTTTTGCTGGTGGATTTCTGGACAGCGGAGGCTTGCCAGAATTTTATCTCCGCACTCGAGCGTCGGATTGAGACGAGCCTATACACTTTTTGGATCTACTCATCGCAAGGATTATCATTGTATTTTTCCGGGATTTTTCTGAGGCTTGCCCGAAGGTATACTATTCCCCTTTTATCTGTGTTTGAGTTTACAGTTGTGTGGTTGTGAGTGTTTGCGCACCTGTACTGTGGAATTTGTAACTTGGCCTACGGGGCTCGGATTTGGGCGTGCAGGTACCAGTTTCGAAGGTCTCGACGAGACAATCGCTGTGATATTTTTATCGGAATTTTCAGGGCACTTTCTGCAGGTGGAAATTTCAGATCTTCAGGACTGTCTTCCGCAGATTTTTGTACTTGGTTATTTTGTGGAATAAAGTGTAACCTTGGACCTTTTGTTGTACCCAGGAGTATTTGCGGATGTTTGTGAACCCATTGGTGTTGAGGATTAGTGGAGGATGTTGCTTCTGGTGTTTTCAGCTGTGGAACTCCGGACAGTTAGCATTTTCAGGTGGGTGGCCTCGTCTTCATGACCTATGGACTGTACATTAATTCTATCAGTGTAGGGACTTGCATGTTGTAGATGTATTTTGTATAGCATGCTAGAATTTAGGAATTGATGTTCCTGATGCTGTCAGATGATCATGTGTTTATTGTCCTTCCCTACAAGCTGTTGATTATTGTTATCTTGGAACTTGACCTAGCACCCCGTCATATGTTGCATGTGTAACCAGACTAGTAGAAAACCCTCACTTGGGCTAGGGTTATTTCTGCTTTAGACATCCACAATTCTACTTTCCTGGACATAGTGTTCTTCCTCGCCCGGGTAGTGGGCCGAGTGGTCAGGAGTTATCTTTTAGTGTGGGATGCATGTTACACTCGTGCTTGGGAGCAGAGTGGAGTCTGGTAGATGTAGTTGGTTGTTCATCTGTAGCGGGAGCTGTTTGGGTAGACGGCGGTCCCGAGATGTTTTATTCTCTTGTTTTATCTGTCGTCGCTGTGTTAGTGGCAGCGGTATATCAGTGTTAGCAGGACCTTAAAACCCAGAACCTTTTTTGGACACACATATGATTTTTGTCAACCAAATGGTTTCTTCCAAGCATCGTAGGGTCGCCGGAGTCTGTTCTTGTTTGATTGGACGAAGGCATTAGCCCTTCGAGGCTTAGATATAAAACTTGGTTTCAACTGTTTTCCTAAAAAGAACTAAAAATCATTAAATATGGATTTCTTACAGATCAATGGGCTTCAGTAAGAAATGTCACCTTTTCCTATAATTAACCACCCGAGATGATTCGAGTGGTCTGGGTTCTAAGGTCTGCCTTCTTCTTGGGACAAGAACAACGAAAGGCTATGCCTAGAGCCTGTTCTTGTTTGATTTTGGGTTGTAGGTTCTAGTCTTTCGGGGTTCCCGGACCCTTCCTTGTGTCAGTGGATGTGATGTTGGCCTGTTGAGGCAGTTGTTCGCAGTGGATGCGACGTTTGGTCTGTTTGGCCTGTTGAGATAGTTTCTCGCAGTGGATGCGACTTTGTGCCATGAGTTGGTAGAGTGTGATCTAGAGGTTGTTTTTCCTGATTTAGTGGTGGAGGTGGTTCTCCCACTTAGCTTTGAGGATCTTGGGGTCTGGCAGATCGAGTCGTGGAGGTTTCCCGACTCAGCCATGGTCGTGCATTATCAGATTGAGTCGTTGAGGGTTCTCCGACATAGCTGTGAGAGTGTTTTGGGCTATTCCTGTTTGAGTCGAGGTTCTTTTCCGACTGAGTTGTGCTTTGAGCTTGGAGTTACCGATCTGTTTGATCGTGGATCATAGCCTGCATGAGCCACATTTGAGCTTGACAGAGATACTTTACAGAGATACTTGAGATGGGTTACTTTTTACTCGAGCGGGTCGCTCCCCTCGAGTGCCACTCCGGAGTAGGCGAGACCGGGTTGTTGTACCGGCGTGAGCTTGAGCTTTTCTATCGCGACTTGTCATTGCATTTGTCCCTCTGGCTGTGCTGGTGTTTGCAGTCATGGACGTCCTACATAAGTCCGCTCCTCCGGGACGTAACGGCAGTAGGTTGGCGCAGGCTTGACTGGACCCGAGGAGGCAGTCAGTTCAGATTGGGTGATCAGAGATGAGAGTTAGTTGTGGCATCATGTTCTTTCTGTTCCACTCTTTGAGCATCTAGATAGAGGCATAGTAGCTGTAGAGTTTACTTTTCCCAGCTTTCCTTACAGCACTGCATTTGTTGCTTTATGCCTCTAGTAGACTTAGTGGGCAGACCGTCGGGCTTGTTGGCGACACCCACTGAGAACTACTGTGGGATGTAGTTCTCACACCCGTCGTGGTGTCTTTCCCCCAGGGACTTCTACTCCGGTTCCTGTTGTTCCTGTTGCTGATCCTTCTGACCGAGGCGAGGGAGTCGCGAGCTAGTTCCCTACCCGTCGTTGGAGTGTAGCGGTACCCCTTCAGAGGAGAGCTTCAGTAGATTAGTTATTTTATTTTTCTTCTTTGAGAGACTGATGTAGTGAGGATTGTTATGTATTGAGAGCCTGTACACTGATGTATTCATTGGAGATACCTCCCGGTTGAGTTCTGAGTTTGTATATGAGGATATTGTATGATTATCATTTTTGGGAGACGGACATTGTGGTATTATTTCCAGTTGTACAGTGATTGATTTAGTTATACAGCAGATTTTTTATTTATTTATAGCTCTGATATCTGTTAGCTGTAGTACTTTTCTTGCAGGTAGGACGCTTCGCCTATGCGGGTTTGGCATAGGTGGCGGATCTGTTGGCGAGCCGGGTCGCAGTTTCGACCCCGGGGCGTGACAAGTTGGTTCTTTACAAACATATGAAATGACATTTCCTACTAACTATTCTTCGGGAAAGGCATCCTCTTCTAAGTCTTCAGGTTATGTGTTGAAAACAACAAAAGAAGAAGACGCGGATTCATCCTCCTCAGACGATGACGAGAACCTATCTATGGAGGACTTTGAGAAGCAGCTCGCTCTCTTGACAAGGAAGTTTCGCCGAAACTTTCGAAGGGGTAATTCAAGCAAAACTCCATCCTTCGGAAAGTCGAAGAAAGGCAAGGGTTCTTCAAGTTACAAGTCAAGAAAGCAAGAGAATTTTTCAAAGGATAAGAAAAGTTCAGAGGGACAAGTACAATGCTTCAAATGTCGAGGCTACGGCAACATTGCAACGGAATGTCCCAATAAGAATCCGGCAAAGAAGAAGGCGATGCAAGCTGTCACTTGGGATGACACCTCGTCGTCAAATGAGTCGTCTTCAAGTGATGAAGAAAAGAGCACAACGGCATTCCACGCGTCCACCACATCTTCACCCTTCATGTGCTTAATGGCAAGTACTTCAGATTCATTGTCCAACTCCTCCCGGGTTGAAAAAACTGCAACGGATGATGAATCGAGTAACTCTGAAGGTGAAGATTTTGCTCTTGCCTACCATAAGCTTTTGAGGGATTCAAAGAAACTGGCAAAGAAAAACAAGAGTTTGAGAGGGAGATTGCAGGATCTCGAAGAAGAAGCAAAAAGGGCAACTTCTCTCTCAAACGCTCTTGAAACGGAAAGGGATAATCTGATTAAAGTAAATGTTTCCCTTCAAGAGTCCAATGAGCTTTTCGAGAAGAATTATGTAGATATGGTGAACAAAGCGAATTACTTCTTGAAGCTCTACAACGAGGCTCGACAGGAAAAAATGGAAATGACGAAGACCATTTTCCAACTCAAGGATGACTTGCAGCGATTTTCATCAGGAAGGAGTAAGTTGGATAAGCTTCTTGGTCTTGGTCAAACAAATCGGTTCGGCCTCGGATACACTCAAACTGGAGACATTCCTAGTTCGAGTGGAACAATTTTTGTGCCTCAGTCAGTATCTCCTCCTCCGACACCGGAATTCACGACAAGCAACGACAACAAGCCTACTTCACCCTCTTCGGGATCGTCAAGCACTAAGGTATGTTTTCGTTGTGGTTATGCAGGGCACATAAGAAGAAATTGCAAGAATGGAGCGAAAAGATCAAATCAAGCACATCTTGCAACTACTACCAATGAGTTCATTTCCTGCAAATCAAAGAAAAATCTTTCAAAAGGAAAGAACATTGGTAGTACATCAAACATGACGACGACGTCAAGGAAAAGCGATGGATCAATCAAGATGCTTTCACCAAAGGTATCAACTTCACAATCATTTCCGACGTACTCCAAAACTCGAAAGGTTTGGGTGCGCAAAGGAGAAATTTTCCCTTGTCTAGTTACTAATATTTCCTTGCATGCATATGATAATTCGTCTTGGTATCTGGATAGCGGTTGTTCGCGTCACATGACCGGTGACAAAAACTGCTTTCAAAATTTTGAGAAAATCTCCGGAGGACTTGTAGTTTTCGGAGACGGTCGGTCTTCCAAAATTGTTGGAAAAGGAACTGTAGCTATTCCAGATGGCCCGGTACTGAATAATGTGTTATTTGTTGAAGGCCTTAAGACTAACCTCATAAGTATCAGTCAACTTTGTGACAATGGTTTTTCAGTTAATTTTTCATCTGTTGAATGTGTTGTAACTGATAACGACCATGTTTTCTTTTTAAAGGGGGTTAGATCTGAAAACAATTGTTATGTTGTTCTCAATAAAATTTCTGAAAACTGTAACTTAGCCTCTTTGAATAATGAAACACTTTGGCATGAAAGGCTAGGTCACATAAATTTTAAGGAACTTGCTAGAATTTCAAACAAAGACGTGGTCAAGGGGGTTCCAAAACTTTCACTTAAACAAAACATTGTGTGTGGTGGTTGCCAAAAGGGAAAACAATCCAGGACTGCACACAAGAACTTGAATCACGTTGGTACTAAACGACCTTTGGAACTGTTGCACATGGATTTAATGAGGCCAACACGTAAACCATCTTTGGGAGGTAAATGGTATATTTTCTTATTGGTTGATGATTTCTCTAGATACTCATGGGTAGCATTTTTGAAAGAGAAAGCTGATACTTTTGATTCTTTTCACGAGATTTGCCATCGTATTATGATTGAAAAGAATGAAAAGATCATTCGTGTTAGAAGTGATTGAGGTGGAGAATTCATAAATTCTAAATTCATTGATTTTTGCACTTCCAACGGCATTAAACATGAATTCTCAGCACCCTATACATCTCAACAGAATGGTGTAGTCGAGCGCAAAAACAGGGTTGTACAAGAGATGGCACGTGTTATGCTTCATAGCCGGAATTTACCATTATATTTTTGGGCTGAAGCCGTGAACACTGCAGTCTATGTTATTAATCGAGTTTACTTGCGCCCGGGAACTTTAAATACACCATATGAACTATGCTTTTGTAGAAAACCGAATATCAAATATTTTCGTATCTTTGGGAGTCGTTGTTACATCTTACGTGACCGCGAAAATCTTGGAAAATTTGACTCTCGAAGTGACGAAGGGATTTTCACGGGTTATTCTACGAACAGTAGAGCATATCGGGTATTTAACTTAGAATCTAAAACGATAGTAGAATCTATAAATGTTAAAGTAGATGAAGCTTTCCATTTTGCATCTGATAAATCTACCCCTGATATCTCTTTTGATGATGATACTCCTGCAAATGCATCTTCTCATAACAATTCTTCCGATAATGATGATGCATCTAATGGTTCTTCAAGTTTATCTGATGTGCAGGAATCATCTCATGTACCTCCGAGTACTCCGTTACCTCAAACGTTACGCATCTCCAAGGATCATCCGGAATCTAATATTATTGGAGACCCACAAGAAGGAGTCAGGACTCGGAGACAGTTGGTTTGTGGATTCGCTTGTTACGTTTCCTTAATCGAACCAAAGAACGTTGATGAAGCTCTTCAGGACGACTACTGGATTGAAGAAATGCAGGAAGAGCTCCATCAGTTTGAACTGAACAAAGTCTGGGAATTAACGACGCCTCCGAAGCAACACAATGTGATTGGTACTAAATGGATTTTCAAGAATAAGAAAAATAAGGATGGTACCATCATCAGGAACAAAGCACGTTTAGTTGCTCAAGGCTACTCTCAAATAGAAGGTATAGACTTTGATGAAACTTTCGCCCCTGTAGCTAGACTCGAGTCCATTCGTATCCTATTTGCGATAGTTTGTCACTTTAAAATAAAACTCTTTCAAATGGACATTAAGAGCGCGTTTTTAAATGGGTTTTTAAATGAGGAAGTTTATGTGGCTCAACCGAAAGGTTTTGTAGACTGTAAACTACCTAACCATGTTTTTTGTTTGAAAAAGGCTCTTTACGGTTTAAAACAAGCACCGCGAGCGTGGTACGAAAGGTTGACAAAGCACCTTTTAGAGAAGGGCTATACTCGAGGGGGAGCAGACAGGACTCTCTTTGTGAAGCATTATCAAAATAACTTCAATGTAGCACAAATCTATGTCGATGACATTGTTTTTGGTGCAACAAGAGATAATGATGCTTCTAAATTCGCTGAAACCATGGAAAGCGAATTTGAGATGTCAATGATGGGCGAACTGACATACTTTCTTGGATTGCAAGTGAAACAAAATGATGAAGGCATCCATCTATGTCAATCCAAGTATGCAAAGGAGTTGGTAAAGAAATTCGGATTAGAAGATTCTAAAGATTTTCCGACTCCTATGGGAACTAGCAATAAGGGATTAGGAAGTGAATCTCTTAGTGAGAATGTAGACGAGAAACTTTATCGCAGCATGATTGGAAGTCTACTTTACCTCACAGCTAGTCGCCCGGACATATCCTTTAGTGTTGGGATTTGCGCGAGATATCAATCAGCACCAAAGGAGGTTCACCTGAAAGCGGTGAAACGGATCATCCGGTACATCAAAGGAACCATTAATTTCGGAATTTGGTATCCTATGGGAACAAGTCTAGATATTGTTGGATATTCAGATGCCGATTGGGCAAGATCTGTGGATGATCGGAAAAGTACGAGTGGTGCATGTTTTTATCTTGGCCATTGCCTTGTTGCGTGGCATAGTAAAAAGCAAAACTGCATTGCACTCTCGACTGCCGAAGCGGAATATATCTCTACAGATAGTTGTTCAACCCAACTCATTTGGATGAAAAGTGTGTTGAGCGACTTCCGAATTTCAACAACTTCGGTAATGATTCTCTGTGACAACACCAGTGCTATAAACATTTCCAAAAACCCTGTGTTGCACTTAAGAACAAAACACATTGAACTTAGATATCATTTTCTTAGAGAGCTAGTTGAATCAAATATTCTTCAACTTTCATATATTTCAACTGAGGATCAATTAGCTGACATTTTAACAAAACCTTTGGATCAAAAACGTTTTATTCATTTGCGTAAGGCAATCGGAATGCTTTCCTTGAAATAATTTCTTTTTGAAACCAATCCTTAGGTTAGGTTTTGTTTTTGTGTTTTTGTTCTTTACCTATTGTGAAGACCCGGATCTCCGTGGTCATTACAGTGTGATCGACAGCTTGCGGAGGCCTATGTCTATGGACAGTGTTGATTGCGCACAAATCGGACCCCGGAAACGGACTCAGTGCGAGAAATTGATCAAGATTGGTTAATTGGGAATTTCGTCGAAAAATAGAGGTGGTTTCGTGCAAAATGGACTTCGTATTTGGATTCAGCACGGAAAAACGTTGGAAATCGACTGTTTGGTTGTATTTTTCGGAGTCCGGATGAGCGAAAACGGGCAACCGGAAGTTCAGGGGGTTTTTCGGGTGCATGAATAGGCTGTGGACCGGGGGTGTCACGTGGCGTCACCCCATTGGTTCGGTGTTGGGAGTGTGGTCCATCAGGCATGCTAGGCTGCCACATGGCTAGCCATGATGGGCCAGCCGTACTTCACGTGGGGTGGAGTGTGGGAGAGGGAGAGAGAGAGGATTGTTTTAATTAATTTTTTTCCTTTCTTCTTCTTCCTCCTCTTCTTCTTCCTCTTCTTTTTCTTCCTCCTTCTTCCTCCATGGACCATGGATTGTTGGAGGGTTTTGTGCAGAGCATCACCAACGTTTCTTCTTCAAAATCATCATCTTGGGTGAGCCATTGGAGCTAGCTTGGTCATCTTCTTCTCCATGATGGAGCACAAGCACCATTGCTGGATTTTCGGAGCTCCACCATCGCGTTTCAGTGCAAAAATTCCCCAGGACTCATTTCTTGGAGTTTTGAGCTCATTTTTGGTTCTACGTCTTCACAAGAGGTAAGGCTACAATTTTTGTATTCAACTCTTCCCCCAGATATCATGTTTTTTTCAGAGTTTTAAGGCCATCTTTGGGACCCTTTGTTGCAGCCTGAGATTTTGGGCAATCTGTGGTATTTTGGCCTTTATGAATTGTAGGAGTGGATTTTTTGGATGATTTTTGCGGTAAAATTTCCAGGACTCGAAGATGTAAAATATTGGTAGGTATCATTTTCCCCAGATCTGAGTTTTTATTAGGGTTTATTCTTGATCTTTGGAGCACCTTGCTGCAGTCCTGTACAGATGGAACTTGGTGATAGTTCAAAGTGTTTATGGGTTTTCTCCTTCATCCGAGCACGAAAATTGGAGTTCTTTAGCTCAATTTGTATCTATTCTCGACAAGGAATCCAAGGGTACCTCTCTTGCAGGATTTGGAGCACGTTTGATTAGGTAACTTTAATGATCTTTTTAAGTGCGATTATATGGTTTACTGCAGTCCCTGTTTTAGTTTTGATTTGAGCAAGGCACCTTGGAATGCAGATAACTTTGTAGATATAAGGTCTTTTGCAGAAATTCAAGTTGGGACTTCTTCTTAACTTCAAGGTGAGCAAATTCTCTTTCATGATCTGTGGATGAATCCCTTTGGAAAAGCCCCTAAATAAGCTTGGGAATGCTAGCAAGTTTATGTTAGCAATTTTGGACAGCATTGTGATTTTGTTGTATTTGAATGTCAAAGGAAAATTAATGGTGGATTTTGAGGACTTAAAGATGTTTGTATGAAAGAGGATATCTTTGCTTTACTGCTGGAAACTTTATTTTGAGGTATTTGTGGTTGCAAATACATTTTAATTAACCTTGTTGCACATGCCGAAATTCTGGAATTTGAATGCGCAGTGTGCATTGTTTCAGTGATTACGCCCAATCCGTGAGGCGGATTTGGATGATTTTCGCGGCATCGGACTCCTGGGAGGATAAGTATTACTCACGCCAAAATTCGGCCAGATCGGGCATCAGATCATTGAGTTTCAGGTGGGTGGTTTTGTTATGCCGAAAACAATGATTTACCCACTCGGGCTATTGGTTTCCCTTATGGCATAGTTGATTGTTGTTCTCTTTTCTGTGGTGAATCATGCTTAAATCTCCATATTTATGTTAGATTAATTAATCCTTAGCTTATGCATGAATAAATGATCGGTTGGTTGAGATTACATTATTTCATATGAAGTTGATTAACGGTGGTCATCCTTAAATCTATGCTATGTGAGGGTAATTGGAAAATCACTCTTCAACCTATACCATGTGATGAATGATTAACATTATTATGTGAGAATGATGGTGATAGATATATATGTAAATGGTTGGTTGATTTATGTGAGGACTTGATGGGGTTATGTGAGAAGTGCTTGGTTGCTTATGTGAGAAGGACTTGGTTCATTTATTTGAGAATGGCTTATATGATAGTAGTTGGTTTTGTTGATCCTTAACCTACAATGTGTGATGTTGGGCATAGATGTTGATTCATAACCTATTTATGTGAGAATAATGAGTTGATTGATCTTTGATCTAGTTTATGTGAAAATGGGTGTTGATGTTGGTTATTGATCTAGTTAATGTAATAATGACCTAGGCTTTTGATTCCTAATTCCTTCACAAAAAGGTGGATATCATTGTTGAGTTGAGGCCTATTCCTTATGAGAAAAAGCAATTTCATGACTCCTATCACTTACAAATGAGATTGGATGTTGTTGGTAGATCCTATATTCATCCTATGTGAGATCAATGAAGATTGTTGGACCTTAAGCTATTCATTGGTGATACTTGATTGAATGTCCCTGTTTAAGTGATGTTAAATGATCTTGGGCTTATTCCAGTATGAATGTGAGGGTTGACAAGCGTTGTACCATCTTATGTGATTTTTGATTAGGTATGGCAATTCCTTATTTTCATACTTTGTGAACATCGTGTATGTGGTACTGGCAGGCATAGGCTATGTTGCACTTAATGTTCTTATGCAATCATCAATATTATGGAATAGCATGCTCTAATAAATGTAGAACATCGACACCTGTTTACTTTATATCATCTTTGGACATTTTCATGCTTGTATGGTCATCTAGATAGGCCACCTTTTTCTGCTACACTATCATGTTGGACTTGACTTAGGAGAAACCATGTTTCTTGCTTTTCTCCTTTCATACTAGGCTCAGGGTATTTGTAGCTCGTGCGCGAGCAGGGGGTTTTGGGATAGTGTAGACAGATTCTTGGGATCTGGGATAGGCTGGCCTGAGGGTAGGGTATTGCGGCTACCGCGGACTTTGGGCGGTTGACCGGATGGTGACTTGTGCATCGGATTAGGGATGGCAGGTCGGGCTTGATTTGGGGGATTTGTGGGATATTGCGGCGACCGCGGACTTTGCGCGGCCGACCGGGTATTTACAGTGCATCAGATTGGTGGGATCGGGCTTTCTTTAGTGGATGGGTTTTCCCACTTTGATCAGAGTCGTGATCCAGTTCTGCTAGTTTTGATACTTGTTACTGAGATACTTACTCGTGTGGGTCGCTCCCCTCGTGTGCCACTCCGGAGTGTGCGACAGACAGGCTTTGAGTCCGTGAGACTCCTTTTTGCATTGGTGTTATGCGTAGGCTGGCATACCCGATGCGGTAGGCAGAGCAGGCAGTACCAGTGTTTACTGGTGGTCGGATTGGGTTTATTCAGGCAGGCATTTATGTACTGATGCATACATTTAGCTATACTTCTTAGCACGGCATTTAGAGGCATACTAGTGGTAGCTTCCTCTTATCAGTATTTCTGTTTTTAGCTTACCACCTCTCTTATTCTTTTCTTGCCTCTGGTAGACTTAGTGGGTACGTCGGGGTTTGAGGCTTTACCCCACAGGGGGAGGCTACTGGTTTTACTAGTGGTTCTCACCCCCATTGTGTTTTTCTCTTTCCTCCCTTTGTTTTGCAGTGTCTGCTGCAGGAGTTGCTGATCTTTCAGTTGACGGTTCGAGGCGAGGGAGTCGTGAGATAGATCCCTACCAGTGTTGATTTCTACAGTGGGATAGATGTACCAACCCGGATTGTGGGTTTCACTGTACACAGTTGTATTTTATTATTTTAGTTTATCTCCCTTTTTGGATTTGTAGATGATGTATAGGTGGCTTTTACTTGTGTTACTGTTTCGGTGGACCGGATTATTGTATTACTATTTTTGGGAGATGGATATGTACCTTTATTTTCAGTTGTACAGTGATTCAGGTTTTTATTACAGCAGTTTTCTTCAGCTCTGATAGCTATTTAGTTGTTAGATGATACTTTGCAGGTTGGACGCTTCGCTTATGCGGGGTTCCGCATAGGTGGCGGATCTGTTGGCGAGCCCGGGTCGCAGTTTCGACCCCCGGGGCGTGACAGATTAGAGTGGTATCAGAGCCTAGGATGTAGGTCATTATGGACTTAGAAACCCTAGGCTTGTGGTTGGACCTTAGGATGACTACGTGAGAGTCGTGACTTACTGCGAGAGTCCTGATTGAGTTTTATACCTCTCCCAAGGGACGGGATGAGTGATTGGCATGTTTATTCTCCTTGGTGATTATGTTGGCTGCAGACAGCATAATGCCATGGAATGGGTGACATGTCCTAGACTTTCGCTGGATTGGGTCGAGTTTCGGTGGTGTGTTTTATGTGCGGTTCGTCATGGTGAGCGGTGTCTCCCTGACGCAGAGTTCTGACCCGTGTGCACCCCATTGCAGCTTTTGGGCGAGGATAGGCAGTTCTGGGTCGGATACCCAGATTGGGGTCAGAGAGCTCTGGACCCATATGACAGTATTAGCAGTGGCATATCAGCGGCGGATGAGAGGCAGCTGATAGGATGATACAGTTGCTGGAGCTGTGGACATCTCCGATAGTGCTTTCCGTTGAGGACCAACCCCTTTGTAGATCCTGGGTGGCAACGATTCCAATGGCGCCGGTTGGGCGAGCAGCCCTCTTTGGGTCGACTTTTAGTGTAGAGGCACTGAGGCAGGGTGGATAGTTGATAGCAGATAAGCAGTGGGATATCATTGATCGACTGAGATAGCTTTGGCTGTTAGACCTGTCCCGACTCGAAGGATTGAGTTTGGAGCCTTTGGAGGCAAAGTCGTGGGTAGGGGTGCTGGATAGACTATTTGAGAGTCTTTTATGCTAGAGGGTTTACGCAGTTGATGAACTGCACGCTCCCCGTTTTGAGGGACGAGGCGCATGGAATGTGTGTGTGCTGGGTTAGGATTGCGCTAGGATATCTTTTTGGCTCATTCGGTCCCTCTGACTTCAGATTTGGATGCCCCGATGGAGCATAGCGTTGTAGTTCCTTGGGACAGATGGAGGCACTCGGTGCTAGTTGATGGAGAGCAGACTAGTAGGCTGAGGCATTCTCGATTCCTTTTCAGAGTCGTGGACTTCTGAGGTGCCAGAGGTTGGGTGGACCCCGATGGCAGCATATGCATCAGTATCAGAGTAGCGCAGCGGAAGCGTGATGGGCTGCGATCATTGCCGGAGTATGAGTGGAGGCAGAGATTGTGCCTTCTTTGGAGATAGTCAGGATATTCTCAGGCTGATTGAGCGACGACCACTAGCGCTGGCAGTTGAGTCCGGGCAACCGAGTGGGAGGGCGTCCCATCAGTGGGATGTGTTGTCGCAGGCATGATTTCCTTTACAGCTATTTGAGTTAGGATGAGGTGCATCCCTGCATGGACTAAAGGTAGAGTTGTCACCACGTGCACTTGAGGTATAGATCCTTGTTTAGGATGTGCACGTGGAGGAGGTTTGTGGAATATGTCCAGTGCAGTTAGGCTATGGGTTACACCCGTTGACTAGCTGGTCTTATGGCAACCCAGGATTTTCGACTCAGCGTATTGGATTGGCGGGGGTGACATCTTGCAATTTTTGATTGGGTGAGGACCGTGAACTTCTGCGAGTTGGACAGAAGGAGTTGGTTTACAGGTGGTGGTAGATTGCACTAGTTGCAGTGACAGCGTGCCAACAGGAGTCAGGCAGATGATGAGCCAAGGATGTATTGCCCAGTTAGTGACTGTGATAGAGGTGCCTAACGGCGGCCCCGGGACTCAAAGGTGCCCTTAATGCCCGCGAGTTCTTGAATTTGAGTCCACCTGAGTTGATGAGAATGCCGCCGGGCAAGGAGATTAAGATTTCTATTAACGTGGTTCTGGGAACCGCGTCGATATTGAAGGCACCTTATTGGATGGCACCAGCACAACTGAGAGTGTGATGGTACAGTTATTGATTATGATGGATAACTATGAGGGTGTACTTCAGGTTTCTTGAAGGAGTTGGTTTTGAGGAGGAGATTTTGGGGGTGTTGGGATCAAGTGGTTACCTGTTGTTTCTTCTTTTCCCCGTGACATGTGTGAATCCTTGTTGTTGTCACCTGTTCCCGCTTAGAGGTGATATGTTTGTTTGCCCGTCGATGTTTGACTCGCTCCACTTGAGACTAGTGAGTGTCTGGAGTGCTGGAGGTACCGTTGTGGATATATGGCTCGAGAGATGAGGAATGGCGCAACTAGGCCAGGTCGTACAGGCGGTTGATTTGTTGTGGAATAACCACGGGAAGCGAGTGACGCCTTGAGAGCTGGTGACGAGGGATGGTGGACATTTGCCCTTCTGATTTGAGACTTCTTTTGAGCTATGTTAGTTTCGAGGAGAAACTTTCTTTGTAGTGGGGGAGGATGTGAAGACCCGGATCCTCCGTGGTCATTACAGTGTGATCGACAGCTTGCGGAGGGCCTATGTCTATGGACAGTGTTGATTGCGCACAAATCGGACCCCGGAAACTGACTCAGTGCGAGAATTGATCAAGATTGTTAAATTGGGAATTTTTGTCGCAAAATAGAGGTGGTTCGCGCAAAATGGACTTCGTATTTGGATTCAGCACGGACAAAAAAATGTTGGAAATCGACTGTTTGGTTGTATTTTTCGGAGTCCGGATGTGCGAAAAACGGGGCAACCGGAAGTTCAGGGGGTTTCGGGGTGCATGAATAGGCTGTGGACCGGGGGTGCCACGTGGCGTCACCCCATTGGTTCGGTGTTGGGAGTGTGGTCCATCAGGCATGCTAGGCTGCCACATGGCTAGCCATGATGGGCCAGCCGTACTTCACGTGGGTGGAGTGTGGGAGAGGGAGAGAGAGGATTGTTAATTCATTTTTTTTCCTTTCTTCTCTTCCTCCTCTCTTCTTCCTCTTCTTTTTCTTCCTCCTTTTCCTCCATGGACCATGATTGTTGGAGGGTTTTGTGCAGAGCATCACCAACGTTTCTTCTTCAAACTCATCATCTTGGGTGACCCATTGGAGCTAGCTTGGTCATCTTCTTCCATGATGGAGCACAAGCACAATGCTGGATTTTCGGAGCTCCACCGTCGCGTTTCAGTGCAAAAATTCCCCAGGACTCATTTCTTGGGTTTTGAGCTCATTTTGGTTCTACGTCTTCACAAGAGGTAAGGCTACAATTTTTGTATACTCTTCCCCAGATATCATGTTTTTTTTCAGAGTTTTAAGGCCATCTTTGGGACCCTTTGTTGCAGCCGAGTTTTGGGCAATCTGTGGTATTTTGGCCTTTATGAATTGTAGGAGTGGATTTTTTGGATGATTTTTTGCGGGAAAATTTCCAGGACTCGAAGATGTAAAATATTGTTAAGTATCATTTTCCCACATCTAAGTTTTATTAGGGTTTATTCTTGATCTTTGGAGCACCTTGCTGCAGTCTGTACAGATGGAACTTGGTTGATAGTTCAAAGTGTTTATGAGTTTTCTCCTTCATCAGAGCACGAAAATTGGAGTCTTTAGCTCAATGTATCTATTCTCGACAAGGAATCCAAGGGTACCTCTCTTGCAGG